>JAODJW010000040.1:28194245-28214115 GCA_026777045.1 Hyperopisus bebe | reverse complement strand
ACAGCTCACACCAGTTCACAAAGAATGCTAATAAATACGGAGCTTTGTTTAACGTGAATACCTGTGGTGCACATATTTCACATTTGACCTCATTTGAATGTCTCAGTGCAATGGGGACACATGCCTCAGTCATAAAGCAAAATATCATATCATCATATGGATGTGGCAAATTGGGCAAATATAACCCTGGAAGGCTCTGAGCCCTTGGTGTTCAAAGAAATCTAACCTCCATCATTAAAATTTCAGCTGGGCATCAGTTTTGTGATACATTGGTGTATCTTTTTGAAAATAACATCAACAAATGATTGATGTATCACCAATTCTATGACAATGCGACTTGGTGTGTTATTCACAAGGGTCCACAGTGTGGTTGGCAATTCACTGGTACTGCATGTGACTGGCATCTGCAATCAGATGTCTCTCAACCTTACTCCATGTAACTGCTGCCTCTGCATGACTTTGACCCTTTGTATTGTTTTGTGTGTTTGTGTAGTTAATCAGAAACTTTAAGTCCATCTGAGTACTTTGATTCAAATTGTAATTGTTGTGTACTGCTTCCACCCAGTAAATAAATTATACTTTTGTTGATTCTTGTTTGTCTGAAATTGCTATCCCCTAGTAAATTCCAAGTTAAACTAGTAGTCTAACGGCTCTGGATTTATGACTAATCACTTAATCAGGTAAACTGCAGGTTAGCAGATAGATAATATCATAAATTGACAAATTGCCTTGCAGGATCTGAGTTGCTTTGCAGCCTACGAGTATGTCAATCAGACCTACTGAAATTACGTCAGCAAGTGTGTAGCTGCCCTGTTGTCTCTAAACCATTCTGGTGCCACATTGATCCGATGATATCACTGAATTGACCAAAATGGAATCTTGCGTGACATCATGGTGTGGAATGAGTGAGTTTAGTAAGAGAAGCCTAAAAGTAATCAGAATGACGCAAAATTAAAATTATTCGCAAATTAAAATGATTTGGTTGTGTTTAACTTGACGTTTGTTTGTTTTTTCTCAGAAGTACATGAGAAGATCACCATTCGCACAATGCCCAATAAGATTCCATTGTGGGCCAACAGCTGGTTCTTTGCATTCGTTGAGAAGATTGTTCTCGCTTCCTCTCTATACCATATGCGAGTAATATTTTGTTAAATGTATTTCTCATCCATTTTCTGAAACACCCTTCTCCTATTCAGGGCTGTGGGGGTTCTGGAGCCTATCCTGGAGGGTATGGGTGCAAGGCATGGAACACCATTCAGAGTCTGGTAGCTCCAAACAACCTCAGCATGTTTGGACTGTGGGGGGAAAGCTAGAGGAAACCCCAGGATGACAAGTGGAGAATATACAAAGTCCACACACATGGAACCTGGGCGGAGACTGGGGGAGGGGGTTCCAGTGTGTTTAGACCCCAGTGCTAACCACTGCACCACTGTGCCACCTTGTAGAATAGGTTTTATTTTTTTCAATTATATATTTTTAAAGGTCACAAAGATTGCAATCATAACATTTTACACAGCAGAAATCCTTCACTGCCCACTATCTGTGCCATAATCTCTGCAGCAGCCCTTCAGTTTCCAGGTTTGTCGTGTGTTTGATTTGCACTGGGGTGGATACGCCTCACCAGAGTCTTATTAAAACCATCAAGCATGCTTCCGTATCCTCCTCAAGATCAAAATAATCACAGTCAATACTTTATACCACCAACAGTGGGGGAATCCAAATCAATCTCAACTGTATAAATAAAAACAAAATGTATTCATCTGATTAGAGAGGGGCAGAGGGCATCAGTAATGATTCATGACAGTTATTTTGAGTTTTGGAAGAACAGCCTTTGTTAGTACTAGGGGGAATATGCCATCCCAGAACACCCTGTTGGTCTGTCACCGTCTGAGTTACATGAAAAATAAATCACTCTGAATACAGCACTTTGCAGACACCAATAAAGATAAGGGGCAGGAATACTATAACGGAAGAGCAGACTGTGGCTACAGAAGGTTCCTTACTGTTACAGTCCTGTATTCACTCCTGCGGCATTAACAAGCATAAAGAGATGGCTTTGTTCCACATGTGCATGATATACTGGCCTGGACTAGGTACCTTGTGGTGTCATTAAATCGGCTTAGGAACATGCTACCAAAGTGAAAAGACAGCAGGACTATGCGTCTATCTTCAGAGGCTGCTTATCCCAGTAAGGTAGCTTAGCATCTTCCAGGAAACACAGGGTATTATTCTAGTAAAGAAACATCTCATTTATTGATCAAAATCAATGCACCAGTATTTTTGCAATTTGACTTTTTCTTCTGGAATGACCTCTCTTTCTGAGAAGTAGAGTGTATTCCATTAGTTATTTTGAGATCAATAATTACAATGATTATTACTGAAAAATAATTTCATTTAAAAATAAATGTTGTTACAACTTTTACTAAGAGCAGTGCTTTAAGATAAATGTGTAAAAAAAAAGATCCTTCACTTTTATTAGATGTGCTACAGGCCAAACATCTCACATGAAGAACTCGATCAGGTCAATTCAAATCATAAAATCTCTGCTGCATTTCAGCCTCATTCGGAACCTTTGGTCATGGTACATTTAAAGTACAAAATCTTTAATAACAACAACACTACTATGTCTATTACCTTGCTCTGTGCATGCTCTTTTCATTGCGGAGAGTTCACCTGTAACTGCTGTAATTAAAGCATTTGAAATAATAGATAGCACTACAATGTGTAAAATCAGACTTTTATATTTCAGTAGGCGATGTTAAGGTGAGTCAGATGCATTTCCCATAAACTATTAAGTCATTTTTCTGATACAGAAAAGAGGTTAACAGAAGACAAAAACATTTCTCAGACTTAAAGGCAAACTAAAATTGGTCCAAATATAATGCACTTTACATCCATGTACAAACTGCAGTCTAAAGGTCACAGTGAAAGCAAAATCTATGAAACAGGCATGGAATTGTTTTTCTTTATTTTTCAGACTATTGCACCCGCAAGGCAGCAGAAGCACAGTAATGTGTCGTTATTCTAGTCCCCCATGGCAGAAACATACTTTACAATCGTTACAATTGGGAAGGAAAGCAGCAAGGCTATGTGTCTAAAACAGAAATATCTCGTCTGGACCCAGCACTGTTACTGCCCTTCACTTTACCACGAGATCAAATTACATTCTTGCTCAACAGCAAATGCCAGATAATTGAAATCACTCATCTAAGGCAGTTCTGGAAATTCTACGACAACTATCAATTAAAAGCGTCCTTTTCGGCAGGGTACCACAGCCAACAGCCTCCCAGAAATCTACCTCATGAATATGCGTGTTGCGTTTAACTAGAAAGCCAAAAAAAAGACAGATCTGTGAAAATTAGGATTTTTAAAACTCGACTTGGAGGACTGATGATGGTGTCTTTAAGGGGCTGGCTTCTAAAATCCTGACCATATGCTTCAGAGAAGGCACTTTTAGCCAAACCACACGCAAACACTCTCATCCATCAAGGGCCAGGTCAGAACTAGACGCAGAGCTGACTTAAGAGGACCACAGAGGTTAAACCAAAAAAATAAATTCGCCTTGTCCGTTTTATGTCTAAAATAGTCCATTAACATTGTATTAAATAAATGGTATGTTATGTACATTAAATTAATATTAGAAACAGGAGGTTAGGAGCTGATTCAGCTGATTCAGTATTTTAGTTGCATTAATTAATATGACATTATTGTCATTTACTTCTTCTGCAGTCACCATTTAAGCATAAATGGTTCTGATAGGAGAATGTTTATATCTAATGATGCCAGTGATGACTTTTATTAGTTGCAGAGCATAAGAGTGATGAATATACCATAACTGGTGTGAAACCACAATGCTGAAAGTTACTTTGTAATGATTAACTCATCTTTGCAATGTATCCATGACTGAAGATAAAGATCTGGAAAGGAATGAAGCAACACAATACTCAGAGTGTTTCTCACTCCCAAATATCTTGGGTAGACTTTAGACACAGTAGCCAATTTCATGTCTCATGAATAACTTTCCCTTCACTGAAGTATTACACTCAATTTGGCCAGGACTGAATTATACATATTATCAAGCTGATTGGATTTCCAGACATGCTTGGAGAAATTAGTCTGAAAGTTCTCGTCTGCTTCCCTGTGAAGTACCTGGCTCCTCACTGGATGCCCTAGATTTCAGGTAGCCGTTCCCTTGATTGACATACATCCTTGTGAATGCGAGGCCAATCAATCTGCTCTGAATTCTCCCAAGTTGGGCAGGAAATATCAGCCAAAGCACCCATGCTGGGAGCGACCGGCCTCACGCGTATTGGGAGCGACCGGCTTCGCACATATTGGTCTTTTATTACTGCCTTCAGCGTCGCAGTTCCCCGGGAGCCAGTGGGGCATTTTCCCCTTTCTTCACAGGACCAAAATGGACGAGTTTGCTTTCTGTTTCTGTTACTACTTTGTGAGTTGAATCAGTTTTGATTAAGCAAAAACCAGGAGAGAGTAAATCACTCTAAGAGGCATGAAAGGTTAATCATTACAATCCAGCTCACGTCCCTTCGAAGTGAAACTACGAGGAGCCTTCTTAATACCCAGGATAAAAGTTACACGATATGTATGTCATGACCAACTACCATAGATTTGTATATAAACCCTTTCATATGATCTGTCTCTAGTCTTTCCTAAATATAATAGAGACAAAAAAATAAGTGAATCAGGCTTACAGATGGCTGCACTTTAAAAGGCCTGAAATTGTGTGTTTCATTATGTCAAAAATACAAAATAAGCAATGGCTTTGATTTTGGGACCAATGCACAACAGATGTTAGAGAATGCATTCACTGCAGTTTTACACTGATATTCAATTGTCAGTACAGAACCTTCCAACTAGAACAAAGTGCCTTTGATTGATTACTGCTCTTATTTTTATTTCGTATTTTGTCCAATGCTTCAGTTAATCAGACTGCACGACTAAAATGAAAAAGGAAATGACCTACTTGAAACCTTTACTGTTTTTTTTTTCTCCGAGATATAATTAGGCCTAGTTAAAAATAAATCCAGTGGAATCAGAGCAAGTCATAAACGCCGCTATAACATAGATAATGTTACATATAATACTATTTGATAAACTATTTATGCCATATTATAGATTATTTTTTATCTTGCTCACATTACGTACTATAGTAGACTACTAGGTACTTGTTCAATATTTTACGGTAGCTGAGGAAAAGGTTTCCATCATCCGTATGTGCCATTATGTCATAGTGTAGAATGCCTACAGCATTATATATACAGGACTGTTCAACGTGTTACATGTGGATGTATTGAAAGATGGACTGGAATGGGTAAATTAACCCGCAGAAGACGCCGCAAACCATGGTGCAGCCATCGCGCAGATGACTGACAGGCGCGTGCGACGTCAGCGGGGTCTGTCTCGGGTAAACTGCATTGGATTCACTGGCTTGGCCTATGTGCAAAATCTTGCGATCGTCGCTCAGCTCAATGAAACAGGCACACGAATAGCGCAATGTTTTCTTTTATATTGATACAAGAAATTACGCTGAATTTCATTATGACACCACTGCTAAGAAATTGCCATATTAACAGATTACTTCATTGACAAGGTAGGTGCGTGAAAACTGGATGCGGTATTTCTCCCGCACACCATAAGCACGCAGTTTGGCCAAGTAATTATTCTGAACTACTCATAGTGTGTGTGATTGTGTGCATGTACCCTTGTATCCCCGCCCTCCCCATCGGCAAAATTCTCGGTAGGGGACCTCCGCCTCCCGATCGGCAAATATTATCTTAGGTACGTGTGTGTGCTGCGCCTGTATGGGGAAGAGTCCAGGGCCGATTTTTAATCCCATTCCAGTCCTGGGTTTACCCCAGGTTTGTGCCCTATATTGCCTGGATATGCAGAAGCCCCCGCGACCCTGACCGAGATGAGCAGTCTGAAGATGGATGAATGATCCGCGTGATTTACGGCAATAGGCCACCAGCGCCTTCACTATACGAACCATATAATTTCATCCAAAAACAATGTTATATATGTAATATATCTGAAGGTGATCTCTTCCATGACCCATCATCAACATATTACTGAACTGAAGCGTAAAAACAAACATGTAAACTGTGCACTTAAAAAGCTAACCTGCTAAACTTTTTTATTAACCTTTAGATCTGAACGCACCTGAAAAGCTTTGTTTCATCCGTTTTGCAGTCTTCTTACAACAACATGACACTTGAGAACTAGGCTATATGCCAGATCGTGTGCAAATAATCGAACGTAATGGGGAATGTCAAAGCCAGAGCACGTCTGCTGGCCAGTGCAGCGCCCTTCGGAGCCCGGCGACTCCGTGGACCCCAAAGTCCATTATGGTAAGAGATCTCAAAGGGCGCACTTTCATATAAAGTCGCACTCCCGCTCACATAAGCACATTATGTCACATACAGATGTTACGGCGTCTGCACGTCCCATACAGTAATGTCTTGTTTTCGCCGCTTATTACGCCTTGTCAGCGTTAAACCAACCTTGCTCCATGCATTCACATTTTATTTAATTAAAATCCCCTTCAATCACCTTAAAGATTTGTACATTTGTTTCCCTAGCGGGGTTTCTCCTCCCCATTTGTGCCTGAGTCTTATCCCACTGTCGCTATAGTAAAGCACGCACATCGCACAAAATATACGTCTTAAAGTCCCGAGGATGGACCGTGTATTTGTATCGGCGTGTCCATGCCTTAAAAACCTCAATTATAAGTGACACTGCGGACACTGACAGACCGACAAAAGCCCCTTGTGTGCCAGTAGGTATTATGTTAGTCAGTTACGTTGCATAAATACACTTTTTGCCCTTTGCACATAAACAGCGTAACCTCGTCTTTCCTCTTTTATTATATGTCAGAATGCCTAAGAAATCAGCAAAGAAATTTCCGAATCTTTCATTCTTATTTTATCGTCCCATATAAGTATTAAGTGGCTTGCTAAGATTTAAGTGCATTTGTTCCACATTGAAATCACTGCAAAAGCAGCTTTGGTTTTATCGACTGGACAAATTATAAATTGTTACTATTATTTTTGTTCCAGTTACTACATTGACTTAATGCCTTGCTCAGAAATCGTTTCTTGGGTCTAATATATGTATCGTTTGAAAGGTTAGACATGCTGTGACATACAATTCTACACACACACATACACACGCCCTTCTCACTTCATTTCGCCTTATAAATTTGAACTAAAGGATCCCAGGCTTACCGTCTAAGTCCCTGAAACGAAGATGGCCAAGACATTCGGGATTTTTTTAAACCGGGTCGGTGTCCGGTATCCACAGCGTAGGTTCGATCCATGGTTCCAGGACACAGGTACTTCTCGGTGTCCGAAAATCCTCTTTGTCTCACCCGGTGGTGCTTCCGAGCTACGAGCGAGTGATGGTGCGGAGGGAGAGGCGACTGGTTCTGCTGCCTCCACAAATGCTTGGGAGCGCTCGCATTTCCACTGTAGCTGCCACTGCCTGCCACCATAGGAGCTGCCGTTACTTTACCGCCGGCATCATCCATCCCAGCTATAGCTAAGGTTACTACCCCGTCGTGGGTGAAACCCGATGCCGAGCAAAAGGTGTTCGGTGAAAACAACGGTCGGGTTTTCGTAAGGTTTTTCACTACAGCTTACCAGGTTAAAGACAAAGAGCTGAAAAGTTGGACAGCTCCCTTTCTTAGCCAAAAGATTACGTCACCGCGGAGCACAACTTCGGAGAGAGCTTGGAAACTTTGTTTGCAGAAGTTACTTTTGGGGATGTAGGCTCGAATGCTGAAAAGCGTTCACATGCCTCATTTAAATGTTTTGCTTTAAATTACTCGCCACATAAAGTTTTGCTAATTAGCAAAAGTAACAGGCGTGTGATTTGTTTTTTTTCTTTAAGTCCATGTTTAAAAAGTCCGCATTATTAAGTGCCCAAGCCGATGAATTATCAAGTCATTCTTCAGGTTGTTTTCACGGTCACAGTTTGGGATAATCGTAAGCAGCAACAAACCAGAAAATCTGTGAACCCATGGTCAATCGCAGTTCAGCGCACCCTAAGCAGTAATGCCACAAAGCCCTATTACGGTATGCTTAAGCCTTTCTAAATTGTTTCCTTCTGAGCCACACGCTTTCTTTCGCAAAAAGAAATCCGATGTAGGAGCTCTAGTGCTCTCAGTTAAACTGTTTTGTAAGACCGCTAGTACTATCACTCTACCGAGTACGAGATCATCACTTCAAAAGGGGCGGACCATTGCCAATCTACGGAATGAGGACGAGCAATCTGTTTTTTTACACATATGTTGGGGCGTTAGCGGATTTAATATAATGGGTTGATAACATAATAAACCATGGCATTCAGATGAGTTCTAGCTGAGAGGCTATACCTGCAATCATCTTCTTCTGTGACATTTACGAAAGATGATGGGGACGTAAAGTAAACCGACACTAAATAGCCTACATGAAATATCTGCCAACACCACCTCCCCCATCTGTGACGAGAAAATAAAACTAGGCTCACAAATAAAATGCAATGTATGCACACTTCATTTATATTTTATTCATAAACACCAGAATGTTGCTTATTGAGCAGCCAAGAAATCAATCACTTCCAGCGCTTTGGATGAATAGTCTTAAACTGAGACAATCCACAGATGCTTCAGAGGAGGAAAAACATATCTGAGCTCCAAAACTTCTTCCCAGTTAAGTTCTTCAGGTCAAATTTCCGCTTATAAAATGCCACATGGTACCTTCATCGTGTGATAAGAGGACTCAAAAATTCAACTTGAATTAAGCAGGGGGGACAGTATCAGTTGTCACATTTTCAAACCATAAAGGAAACATTGGATCCGAAACTATTTTTGTCCAGCCGATATAGAAAGATATGAATCAAATGAAATGCTTCCTTCTGTCTTGGGTACATTTAAGCCCATTACACAGAGAAATAGCAAACAACAAAAAAGCACAGCAAACTCAAAGTCATCAGAGCCATAAAGGTCTCTGCTATGAAATGAGGCAAAGAAGGACAGCGAATCGCATTTCAAGGGCAGTGCAGTGGTGACTGATAAGAGGACAAAGGGCAGCTCCTTTGATACTGATAGCAGGTTCATCAGCAGCCGTACCTTCAATTCTAACTTAATTCTCTTAACACATGTTAAATTTTATGTTTTATTAATTTACATATTGTGTATGTAAGATTTTTTTTTATCAGTGAAGTTGCCACAAATTCATAAAAGTATTAAAATTCATTTGAGGTAGATGTAGAGTCTGTTAGGATCGGTGCCTGTCTGGCCCTGTCCCATGTGTTTTTCCCCCCTGTGGCCAGCAGGTGTTGCTGGCCATCCTGTCATGTAGCCGCTTTGCCCTAGTGTGTTCCCCTGCTCCCTGGGCCACTCAATGGGCTAAGCAATCAGTTACCCTTCCCAATTCTGCTTTTTTTGTGTGTCCAAGGCTGGCTCCAGCCTCAACTAGTTGTTTTTTCATTTAACACTTATTTTATATTCTCTTAGTTTTGTAAGTGTATGTATTCCAGTTACAGTCCCTTGTGTTTGCTCCCTGCTTGTATTCCGTCAGTTTTCCTTGTTTTGGTTTCACTTGGTGTTTGAAGCTGCTGTGTCCATTGATTGACTTCACCTGCTCCTCATTGCCCCTAGTTCTTTGTAGCCCACACCTGCCCCTTGTTAGCTCGTGTTATCTGTGTATTTAAGTGCCTGCCTTTGTGTTCATTTCCTGACTGTATCAGTGTAGTTGTTAACTGTGTGTTTGTAGCTGTGGCTGTTTCCCTCTGTAGTGATGTTTTTTGTTGGTTGTAGTCATGATTGTTATTCCCTGTTAGTTATTGTAGTTTCTTCCCTTATTAAAACAGCACAGGGATATCTTATCTATCTGTCTGTCTTATGCAATCGTGCTGACTTTTGTGTGGGATGCACTGTTGCACCATTCCTGGAAATTTCATGGACAGTATGCATCTGAGACTGGTGGTATGTTTGGGAGGGACGTATGGCTATTTTTTTAACTTACGTCCTTTAAGAAAATAATTTCAGTTTTTCTCTTTGACATCTTAATTTGATTAAATGTTAAAACTAAGCCGAGTTTGACAGTGAGGCTTATACGAGCAAAATGCTATGCAGATCTGTCCCTTTTGTATTACACCTCATTTTTCATCTTTTTATTAAGTAAAATATAATTTGAAATGACTATTACATATTATTTGGTATACATCCAGTATTCATTGGTGCATATTTTTGTTCTATGCTCCGAATTTCGGTAGTTAATGCATTTTAAGAAAAAAAAGTGGGCCTCCGTTTGTATTGTGTGCACATTCCCATTTTATTTGCATTTTGAACTTCAGCGGTGCCCCCTTTAAACAGACCCATTCCTTGCAGCTTTGTGTCCTTGCTCTATTGCACAAACCAAAATATTTCCCACAACTAAACTATTCTCTCCCTCCCTGCACCCTCCAGAGCAAGAGTGGACCTTGATCTGACTGACACTGGCTGGGGATCAAGGAACCAGGATATACACACTGTAGTTACAGTAAAATACTGCAAAATCAGCCCCATTCCCACACCACTTTGCATGAATTATAAATGAAACAAGCTTGAGCGGGACTGCAATGTCTGTATGATCTATGGTGGAGAGCCCTCTGGGTTTGACATGGGAGTCTATCCTACATTCTTTATTAAAGCTAAACTGCAAGCAGCAGCTATCAAGTAGTGAGGAAGCTGTGGCTGAAAAAGCATAGTATTTTTATAACTGACCGGCCAGGTCATGCATGCTACCACTCAATCATGATATTTCCTCCCAAGATTCCATTACACTTCTTTTTGTGCACAGAAGATATTATAATCCACTCCCATATGAATTTGGTTTAATCAACAGAGGATACATTATCCAATTTTCACCATGCCAAAGGGGAGACTGCCTTACAAGATTTACATTATATATGGATACCTCAGGATTTGCACTGGGACATCTCAGATTGAGCCATCACCTCCTTGTGGCGTGGACCATTGATTGAATACAACACAATGACAGTTACAGTAATGATTAGAAAAATCTCATAGTTAGAGACTTCACTGTATGACTTGAAGACTCAATATTTCTACATTGGAAGGAAACAAATTAATACTCCCAAAGAGACATGACCAGATTGTCTGACCTGTTGGATTTTATGAGAGTAACTATTTTTGGGTAACACTTTACTTAAGGGGACACAAATAATGTAGTAGTACATGCTTTCTTTAATGCATTAATTAACCAGCAACTAAGTGCTATGTTCATCAATCATGACAGTTCATGTACTTCATGCAGGACCTATATGAATAATCAACTAATTAGTTAACAGTTAACGAATATAGTTCCTGCATGAAATTATGAATCGTCATAAATGATGAACAAACATAAGATCAGTACGTAACTAAAACATAGTTACTGGTTAAATAATGCATTTATTAAGCATGTACTACTACATTATTTGTGTAGGAAGGTCTTGTGGGGTGTTCCTGGTATGCAGTGGTCAGTACAGACCAAAACTGGTTCAAGGAAGGCTAGCTGGTGAACCAATGATGGAGTCATGGCTGCCCAAGGCTCACTGATGCATGTGGGGAGCAAGCTCCGATCCCACAGTGAAGCTGCCATAACACAAATATCGAAAATAGTTAATGCTGGCTATGATAAAAACTGTCAGAACACACAGTGCATCTCAGCTTGCTGTGTATGGGGTGTTGCATAGCTGCAGATTGGTCAGAATGCCCATGTTGACCTCTGTCCACTGCTGAGGAACATGAAAAAGAGTTCAGGATGTTGACTTGGCCTCCAAATTCCCAAGATCTTAATCCAATCAAGCATCTGTGGGATGGGCTGGACAAATAAGTCCAACCCATTGAGCCCCCACCTCGCAACTTACAGGACTGCTGCTAACGTCTTGGTGCCAGATACCACACAGCATCTTCAGTGGTCTTGTGGAGTCCATGCCTTGATGGGTCAGAGCTGTTTTGAGGGGGGCTCACACAACATCGGTGGTTGTAATCTTATGGCTGATCGGTGTATCTGTGCCCAATGAAGGACTGGCATTCCATCCAGGGAGGACCGTTAGCCTTTGCTGCCTGGGATAGACTCTAGGTCCTTCATTGACCCTGATCAGCATTAGCGGTGAGAAGATGGAAGGATTGTAAATCTATTAAAGCTCATGGCTTTTTAAAGATTATTTATACCCAATAACTTTTCCAGATAATGACCTGAGTGGAATTTGATGGTCAAAGAGCAACATCCTTCACTAAACAAAAGTGCAGAAATCAATGGACTATACTATATCTCTCTGCACATCAATTCCGTTGCTTTTCAAGGTGAATATTTTCTCCTTTTACTTCATGTATTGTTGGGCAGCACCTTTATTTAAAATACTGGACTAAGACCTTTTCCATTTAGCTATAACAATTTTTAACAATTGCCCTACAGATAAAAACAAGGGGAATTTAGTCCATTTGAAGTTCTTGGGATGCTATCTTGTTATTCTCCAATGGAGCCTCCGATCTTTCATTCATTGTCTATCCATGTTTTGCGCGCACTAGATGGTCTGGTGTTTATTAAACCGATGCACGTCACCACTGAATCTCAAAATGACAAAAGAAAAAAATATGTGCATGGAGCAGAGTCATGTCTTCACAGCCAAGGGCAGCTTTGAGGGACTGGTTCCAATGTTAAAGCCATGCTCTCTCTCCCGATTAGAAATACAGCAGCCTGGCTGTTTTCGTCGCATATCGAAATGTGTGGGTGTGCTGTTCACATTACATGACAACTCCGGTATGTCATAAAAGCCATTTGTGTAATGAACCTTTCACTTTCAAAAGAAAACTGAGGCAATGTGTGAGGTTTTTTTTTTTAACAAATCCCCTTTAAAGGAGAGGGTGCAATGAATGTTGCAGAAAATATTAATTATTAATTCATAGCATAGAGCACATAAGGCAATAATAAATGCAACAGTATGCAAGAATATTTCACAATTTTTAAAGTCTTTTTCTATAGATAGTTATTCCCTTCATATATTCATTATACTAAACCTGGTAGGCCCAGCTCCCTGATGCATGTATGCCCGGTCATAGCTGGATTGCTAATGTCCTAATAATCCTGTCTGACAACCAAGGCAATTACGGTGTTTGTGGATTGTTTAAGATAACGCCATAGAATTCGGTGAACAACAGCATCTAGATGTCATATCCCTGCCCGTCTCCTCCCTGTCATGGTCTTAACAAGCCACTCCTATTTCTCTTGTCTTGCATCTCTTTTCTAGCCCTCATGTGCCCATCACTCCCAGCTTCCCAAGCCTGTGTTCCCCAGTACAGTCATTGACGTTAAACCCTCTTGTTGCCTCTGCTCTTCCCAGTCCCAGCCTTCCTGTTTTTGATCCCTTGTGATCCTGTTTGTTTCCCAGTCCCTTTCATTCTCCCAGCCCTCAAATCCTTCATCTGTCATACCATAATACTAGATCAAAAAAACACTGATACTACAAGTGAAACTGCAAACCAAAGCTCAAAACACTAAGCCTATCTCCATGCTAGATTTCCCTTCATCAAACATACACCCTTAACAAGTGAACAAAATAAATTGATAAATAAGCTCAGTGGTACCAAATTCAATATGAATTCCATATAGGCATATGTATTTTGTTCTCACTTGTCAAAATTACCAATCCATTTTCCAACCCTAATCCTAACATAGCTGGGTACAGTCACAAAGTTGGTCAGAATTAATAAAGATTCCATTTTAAAAAGGTGTTTAAAAAATGCAAATCTGACATTTCTCTGTAATACTATGTGTTTCTATTCACTGCTTGCAGGATATGCTCAAATCAGTATGAGTGGCATAATCATCATGATGATATTTCATATGCACCAGGAGGCATACTGCCTATTTGGAAATGCATTGACTGTAGAGAGCTTAGAGTACTGCTAATAATAATACCTCCACCAAACATCTATTTAAAGTTAATTCATACATATAACAATTCAAACTTAGTTGCAATAGGTCTGATGCTCCCATTATGCCTATAGCCATTCACATTAATATTTAAATTAGATTATTTATCAGATATCCGGACAGATATTATTGCAGAAGCTGTAGTGACAACGTATGTCACTAGCAACACTGTTAATTCTTACTAGCCGTAACTGTATTGGCAGGCAAATCTAAGAAGGAGCCATATCTACCTCTGCAAGCAGCCCTGTAAGCAAGTATAAACCTGTCCCCCCCCACTGGTTCCTGTGGGATACTGGGCTTAGCATCGCTAAGCACAGGAAATCAAGCCACGCCCAGCTGTGCTTTTCTTGAAGAGGCTGCCAGTTTTCTTTACAGGAGATTCCTTCTAGGACACCAGAAACATCTGAACAATTAAAGCTGGCAAAAAGGACCAGAGAACTGAAAAATATTTTCCAGCTGTGAGTGTCCTGTTGTTGTTTTTTTTTTTTTAATCATTTTTGTAACTGACTGTTTTGCACTCAGAACCCACACGAGTGAATGGCAGCAAATGTTTTTTGTTTATTCTCATTTTAAGTAGATATAGCAGTTTCAAGCTATAATCCATAAATGGAATTTTCCTGTCAGCCGCACCTGCTTTGTTACATATTTTATCTATATTTCATTGTCACTACATTTCCAGTTTTTGTTACGAATTATAATCTTTACATGCAATCTAGATGAAAACCTCACGCTTGTACATAAGCACACTGCTATTGTGTTTATATTTTTCATCAGTTGTTGTAAGTGGTGGGAAAATGTAATCATCTTACTGGCATGTGAGTCTTTCTTCATAACTAGGTAAGCATTCTTTGCAAAGAGATGGACAGAAGGATTGTTAGTAAAGGGGTAATATAACAACTGCAATCATTTATTTTTTTCCAAATATTCAGTGAAACAGTTGAGAATGTTTTTCATGTTCTTGATTATTAATATTACAGCAGTCTTTTATTTACACGATTGTTGCTCAAATCATTACTAACTAAATAGATTGGCAGTTTCCCCTTTCATTCTTTGATTTGTTGCCTGTTCTATTTCACATTGGTTGGCCGGGTGGAGGGCACATCACTTCCAACCAGATGGGCCCACAAAATTAGGTCACATGATGATCTGACCCTTGCCCAATTTCAGTGCCACGCTGAGCCCCAAGAAATGAGGCACCCCCACAGGGGGCTAATTTGGCACACCAGCCCAGTGCTGATTTCCCACTCTTGCCAATCCTTTTCAAGTGTAGAGACAGTGGGGGATCGGGGGGAGGGGGGGGTATGGGCACATTGGGGACAGCTGGGGGGAATAGTGTGGAACTCAGTGTGTCGCATCTAATGCAAAGAGATACACGGATGGAGGTGGTACCAGCTCGATTCATTACAGGTAAATCTATCCGCTGGTCATCAGTCTGATACTAACAATCATGTGCTCGAATCCATCTGAAAGCCTGATACTCAGAATCTGAACTTATTTTTTGTCCCCTCATGAATATTTGTGGATGCAGAGCCAGAAAGTGGTCCTTGGTGGACCTCCTTAACTGAAAAATGAGGAGTAGCAAGCATTATGCATATATGAAGGAGTGGGTAGCTCTCATTCTTAATAGAAGCTCACTGAGTCACATGTGGGAGAGTGCCCTGCACTGTTCAATATACAAGTATAATGTACATATCTTTCATTGAATGACTGGTTAACACAAGAAAATTTGTGAACTGTTGCTCTTCAAACTTCAGAGCGATGCATGCAGAATGTGAAGTCGCATGAACCTGCAACTGGCTACCAGAGGTAGAGAGTTCAGGTTCAGAAAGTACAAATCCAAACCAAGATTTTGTTTCAAACAATCAGTAGAGTACTTGGTGACTGACTTTTTATGCTCAACTGGTTGGTTCATACAAAATCTTGGTCTGGATTTGTACTTACTGGACCTGAACTTTCCACCTATGCTGGCCACTTTAACCTTATTATTCATAAAAGCAATCTGTCAGGGGACAGGGCCATGCAGACGGTCCCTTAGGCATTCCACTTTCACCATCTGTTCCCAGTCCCTGTGCACCACACTTGTCTACACTTTGTCTTGATCAGCTACTCAGAAGTCAGTTCTGTCTTTCTCTGACATATTTTGTTTTTTTTTCTCAGCTCTACAGAGGTCGTCTGGGGATTCCATATTGTCGTGACAGGGGAAGAAGCCCACCAGCGTACATATACCCATATTCTTCGGAGTGTGTCCACGAGACGCACCAAGAGTGAGACGCTGCCACACCCTGTCAGCCAGCTGAGTGACACTGCTGCTTCACAGGGGGAGTGTGAGCTTCTCTCTGGTATCTACTGCTGAAGGAAGCGAGGAGCACGTGCCCCATCACGGGCTGGTCTGCCAGCTTCCACTTAGGGTTTCTTTACAATTCCTTTCATTCATGCATTAAGGTACACCAGCGACACAGAATAACCCCCTGTACTGGAGCCAGCAGCACCTCTGCTCACTGTGTTTCCAGTTGCCGTGGTCTGCTAGCCATGGGATTGCACATATTTTTATACTCATGGCATGTAAGACTCAGTCGGAATCCAAGGGTTAGCTTCAGTAGCTACTATCTACACTGGGGCTGACAGAAAAATAACCACATAATCAACCTCAGAGGCACATAGGAACAGGACAAAAAATACCATGCTCATTTATTTCCATGAATGGAAAAATACCAAAAGCAGCTACCAGTGGCTAAATTGGCAGAATTCCTAAATCGATACTGTGGTGACTGTGTCACAAATACACACCCGTTGCCTGATACTAATGATCCCTCCACGAGAAATACCCAGACAGTAAGTAATTCACAATGCAAGTTACTACCACAAATTGCCTGCGAAATCCGCTGCACAAATTCATATTTCCAGCCTCCCAGAGAAACTTCTGCTTGAACCGAAATCATAATGGATAGATAGGGAGTGTTTCATTTGTCCTCTGTGTTGAATCAAAATAGCTTTTAGTAGTTAATAGTTATTAGCTTTGTGATTCTACGCAGCTTGGAGTAGCTTGGTGGTGTCAGCCTTTAGGTATTGTGCTGAAAAACAAATGCCCTGCATAGGAATCACATAAAAACATGCAAGAAGACATGATTCCCTCACCTGGTGGTTTCTGCGGTTGTGATAGCAATCACAGGAGGTGTCCGTAGGGGCAGTGTAGTGGGGCGGGGAACCATGTGCTCTGATTCAGCTTTTCTGTCGCTGGAGTGCTGCTCTGACTGTCGGAAGGCCAGCGGGGGAAGGTGGACTGAGCGGCAGGAGAGTCTGCGGACCATAAAAGGGCCTGCTTCTGAAGACTCCACAGTGTGATCTGAAACCTGACAGACAGTAAGAAAAAATACCTTCATGTGCTTTCATAAAAAAAGTTTTCTTTCTAACCTGAGTTGTTTTTAAGTGCATTGATGAAACCCATCCATTTATCATCACTAAATCTCTGGATGATACAAGTCCCCCAATAGTCATCCTCAACACCTCCGTAATTCAAGAATCAGGGACTACCATATGTGAAAAACAGGTGTGAATGAATGCAATTACAGGCAATTTCACACAGATTAATTTACATTTAGGCAGGAATTCCAAACATACAATATCTTGAACAGCTTTGCTTTAATTTTACCTGTCGGCACATAAATGTTCCATCTAATTAGACCTTACAAATGTGGTAAACTATGCTATAATCTTTGTACCAACAGATGTTCTACCATCTCATAGGTCGAAGATAGAAAGTTTTAAGTTTAATTCAATCAAAATTTTCTATTTAATTCCTAGAGAAAGCTCTTGAGTCACTGCCACTGTAAACAAATTGCTTGCTTCTCAACTCGCTGATGCTTTTCGAAAGTACCAAATGTACGGTCACTGGTGCAGTAGAAAAGCACTCTTTTTGATTACTTATTTATATTTCATTACTGCTACTATAGCTACTAGACAGCGGTGACTCAATGGGTAGCAGATGCCTCAGACCTGCAGGGTTTGGAGGTTCAGATCCCCCTTCTTTTCTCTGTGCTGGGAGTTTGCGTGGAGTTTGCGCGGAGTTTGCGCGGAGTTTGCGCGGAGTTTGCATGGAGTTTGCATGGAGATTCCATGGAGTTTGTGCAGAGTTTACATGGAGATTGCGTAGAGTTTGCATGAAGTTTGCATGGAGTTTGCATGAAGTTTGCATGAAGTTTGCATGGAGTTTGCATGAAGTTTGCATGGAGCTTGCATAGAGTTTACATGCACTTCCTTGTCATGATGTTTTCTCCCAGCTATTCAGGTTTCTTCCTTTATCTAAAGACATGCAGCTAAGCTAAGCGGTGTGTCCGAATTGACTGCACTGAGCGCTGTGTGTGCCTCTCCCATGTGCTCATTGCTTCTAGCGATAGGCTCTTGACCCTCTCACAACCCATTCCAGGATAAGCAGACAGAAGATGAATTACTTTCTTAACTAGTAACCAAAGGTAGGCAGGACAGTATCTTGACCAAGCCAACACCTTTAACCAGCTGAATTTCTATACTTCTTTATTCTTTCGACCACCACAAATGGACACATCTAATTAGCCCTCATAAAGTCAAGAGGTAAACATTTTCTTCTGAAGAAGTCTTTATGAAACTATTAAAAATAAATTGAATACAATTTGTGTTTTGTCATTTTGTCACTGCAGGAAGGCATGTCAAATATTTGATATTTTTTGAATTTGGATTAACTTTTATACCCCTGACAACTGGATAATTGCTTACTAACACTGCCACTAACTCTGCTTCAGAGATTTATGCATTTAAATGAGAATTCTTCCCACTTATTCAAATATCATACTCCACTACACATTTTAAGGGGATACCGTGGAACAAAAAGAATTTAACATACAAAACCACAACTGGATAATTCACCAGACTCCAACATAATCCTTGGTATTAGCAATGATATTTGATATGAGGATTCGACAGATATGTAATCGATTTCTGCACACTTCAGATATTTAATTATTCTTTTGCTCAAGAGCAAAACCTTAAGGGATCACAGACAGCAAGGACAACACTAGACAGCCTCTTCTATGCTACAGATTACTTACTGGATTCAAGGCCAGTCATACCCCCTTAGGGCAGTTTACTTCTTCGTTCTTCAGCCATTGTAGTGTAGCTTTGACTGAGCATTTCAGGTCACTGTCATATTGGGAGATGACCTTCTGTCATCATTTGTTTTGCCTTCGATCCATAAGTGGCCCAGTGGTCTGAAAGGCCCATTTCATGCCAAGGATGGTGTTCTGTTGATGATTCGCTATCTTCTATCACTACTATTTTGCAATGCTTCGTTCATAGACTGAACTTAAGTTTTGTCAAACTGCAAAATTTTTAGTTACATAGTTTTAGAAGAGCCACAGGGCTTTTCGTGAATGTGACTTCAAACTGGACTTTGTGGGTCAGCTGTCATAACAACAAAACATAGTGGCATGCAAAAGTTTGCCATCTCCCCCCCCCCCCCCCGGTAAATATATTTGTTACTGTGAATACTTAAGTCAGTAAAATTTCCCCAATGCATAAAGTTAAAGAAGAAACATTCTTTTCAAATTTTTAAGCAAGATTTTTAAGCTCAACAGCGCCTCTACTTCCTGCGAAAACTCAAACGAGCAGGGGCCCCACCACCCATCATGACCACATTCTACAGAGGAACCGTTGAGAGCATCATCTCCAGCTGCATCACTGTGTGGGGCGGAAGCTGCACTGTATACAACAGGAAAGCCCTACAACGCATAGTGAACACAGCTGAGAGGATCATTGGCACACCACTCCCCTCCCTGAAGGACATATACACCATCCGCCTCTCCCGGAAAGCGACCAGTATTGTTAGTGATGCCAGTCACCCGGCACACAAACTGTTC
>JAODJW010000040.1:28176050-28194145 GCA_026777045.1 Hyperopisus bebe | reverse complement strand
GAAACGTAATTTCGGTTCCTTGTATGGCTAGTACATGTATGGAACTGACAATAAACGGACTCTGACTCTGACTCTGAAGATGTATTAGTGTATTATTTTTGTTATGTACAATTTTAGACTGGACAAAAAGGAAAGAAGCACCATGCAAAGCTGAATAAATTCTCTGACTCCTCAAACCTTGTCCCAACAATCAGCATCCTCTAAGCAGTTTAAAAATTAAAATAATTGAGGCTCACAAAGCAGAAGAAGGTTATAAGACGATTCCAGGTAGCTATTTATTCAGTTGGTAATGTAATTAAGGAATGGCAGTTAACAGGAATGGTGGGGGTCAAGATGAGGTCTTGAAGCCCAAAAAAACTTTCTGAGAGAACTGGTCCGGGCTGCCCTTTGTCACCAATTCTGTTAATAATTTTTATGGACAGAATATCTAGGTATAGCCAAGGGGCAGAGAGGGTCCGGTTCAGGGGCCTTAGAATCGCGTCTTTGCTGTTTGCGGATGACGTGGTCCTGTTGGCGTCGTCAACCGGTGACCTGCAGCATGCACTGGGGGTGGTTTGAGGTGGCCGGGATGTGGATCAGCACCTTCAAGTCTGAGGTCATGGTTCTTGACCGGAAAAGGGTGGATTGCCCTCTCTTGGTGGGGGATGAGTTGCTGGCCCAAGTGGAGGAGTTTAAGTATTTCAGGGTCTTGTTCACAAGTGAGGGATGAAAGGACCTGGAGATCGACAGGCAGGTCGACCCTGGATAAGCTGCTGAGAATGGAAAGGGATGGAGAACTGTTCATAGAATCGCTAGATAGTTAAAATCAACCCTCCCGTTTGACTGCAAAAGACCTTCAGGAAGATTGAGCAGATGCTGGGGTACTAGTGCACTGTGCTACTGTGCAGCGACACCTGTACAAATATGACCTTCAAGGAAAAGTCATCAGAAGAAAACCTTTCCTGCATCATCACCACAAAATTCAGCGTCAGAAGTTTGCAATTGAAGATATAAACAAGCTTGAAATAGAACTTTTTGGTCACAATGGGCAACGGCATGTTTGAAGAAAAAAGGGCACAGCATTTTATGAAAACAACACCTCTCCAACTGTTAAGCATGGGGGTGGATCGATCAAGCTTTGGGCTTGTGTTGCAGCCAGTGGCACAGGGAACATTTCATTGGTAGAGGGAAGAATGGATTCAATTAAATACCAGCAAACATGAAAAGAGAATGGCATATACAACAAGATAATGATCCTAAACACAAAACACAAAATCCTTTTGCAAGGAAGAATGGGCAAAAATTCCCCAAACAAGAACTGCAAGACACTTAGCTGGCTACAAAAAGCACTTGTAAGCTGTGATACTTGGCAAAGGGGGTGTTACGAAGTACTGATTGTACAGGGCGCCCAAACTTTTTCCTCAGGCCCTATTCCGTTTTTTATTTTGAAACTGTAAAAGATGGAAATAAAAAAGGATAACCCTATACATTAACTGCACCTTCATAATGCATTTATTGTGCATTCATAGAACATTCAATGCACCTTCATAATGCATTCATAAAACATTCATAAGCAACATGTAAGTGTACCTTAACATCCTATCATATCTTAACAGCTTTAATACACATTAATATCAAACATGACAATATGATTATAATATTCATTATCATGTTTGTTATCAGTGTATATTAAAGCTGATATAAAAGTACTGTATACTATGATGCCTATGAATGTTCTATGAATGCATTATGAAAGTGCAGTTAATGTAAAATGTTACTTAAAAAAGTAATCTTACTTAAAATATTACAGAAATGTGTCATCTTTAATTTCCTGCCTTTTGGAAGTCAGATCAGTAAATCAGGTTTTACTTGGATAGCTATTCATAGTAAAAGAAATTTTTCAGGGGTGCCCAAACTCTTGCATGCCACTATACATAACACACATAACTTGAGTTTTAGTTATTTCAAAGTCAATATGGTCATTGTGCTAGCCTTTCTTAATGATGGACAGGTCTAAGCATGGTTTTAGCAATGCTGCACATCTGCATTGCAATCCTTTAGACTGCTCTCCAGGGAATATTCATCATTTTTCCCCACTCTTCACCAGATATGTGCTTTTCCAATGATGGGTTCTACAGCCTTATTCTTTAAAGTTTCTTGGTGCTCATGCCTGAATCTTTCATTTGAAAGGCGACAGTAAGCAATGAGAATTTTTGACTCAATCCTGATGAGATTCACTACAATTTAACATAGGTTCAGGAAATTAACTTTGTGTATAACTCTGAAGGCAATTCATTATACTAGAGATAATTCAGGGCCAAACATGACATTTTTGTTTCTAAAGATTTCAAGAATATGGTCTAGAAAGATTCTTATTTATATGCATTTAAAAAACTGCACAATGCATGTACAATGCATTTTAATTATAAACTATATGTTAAAGTATAGACTTTCTGTGGCACCTGATGGAAGATAAATGATTCATAAGGTTTATTTAAAATTCATAGGTAGTCCTGTACAAATGTCACCAAGCCCTGGTTCAAGGGACACAAATTTTATTTTACAACTACTGATTCAAAATCTGTGATCAGCCATCTATTAACTGAAAAATAACAGGTGTTTTACAACATCAGGACTTGCAATTCTACACTTCCCAACACCAATAGGAATGTTGAACGTGCACTGATACATTTACTGACCACTGACCTTATTGTCCTACTTGTATGACATAGCATATTGTATATTGTATGATGTTATATATTGTATTATACACTGCATTGTGTTGTGTATATATACTGTACATATTGCATGTATGATATGTATACTCACTATTCTCTTGTTATATGCAATATATTGTTATTTATAGTTGTTGTCTAGTATGCAGAGAGTTACACAATCAAGTATTTCATTGACCATGTACAAATGACAATAAAGCTTTTGAATGCTTGAACAACGTTCACGTTTTCAGAAAAATACAGTGAATATCCACTTGTTGGCAGTTATACAGGCACTACAGAGCTAACTTACATACAGCACATAGTTATAAAGTTAGTATATAACGTTTCTTTTTCTCACTTTCCTCAAAGAACCCATTTTTTCATTTTCGAAGAAACCACCATTTCCCTCACAAAAGCAAATCCATTTCCCTGGCTTTATGGCAGAAAAAGAAAAATTACACCAGCTGGAAAAATGTTAATATTTAATAATATAGCAGAAATTGTAAAGGGATGTTTCAGTCAATGCTTAACTGATATATTGTGGTACTCAATAAGCAAAGCCAGTAAGGTGATACATTAATGCAAGTAAAGTGTACTCTGTACCGATTAAGCCAGTGATGAAGCCAGCTAAACTGTTAGTGATGCAGTTAAACTGAGTGCATAAGTCTTTCTACTGATTTATGCAAGAAAACTCGTGCATCTGCATCTTATATTTACATAAGTAAATCTGTAAATAACTTATTAAATGCATGAACTTTACTGACAAAAAGAGTTACATAAATATTTTGTGACTTTGTAACAGATGAGAACAGTAAATGACGGTGTTCGATTTCAGAGCAGGCAACGTGCAGAGAAGAGCCTGTGATAGGCAGTTTGATTCACCACAAGTCTGTGCATCACACCAGTTACATGAATTGTTTTGCTCAACTGAGTGGAAAGGCTTTTTATCACTGAAGAAAATGTACCTAGCTATTTACACAAATCAATGATTCTCATTCTATGCAGCTTATGTTTACTATTAATCATATTCATTACTAAATTTCATTGTACTTGTGTGATCCACTTGCACAATGACAACTAAACATCTTTGATCCTCGATTAATTATAATAATGTTCATTTTAGTAATTACCGTAAATGTGACTTATTAAGAAATTATGACAGTGTAACCATTGTCAGAGATACTTGCATACTGGAACACTTTTTTCTTTCTCTGAACCATATACAGATTACAGTCCAATGGTAGAATAATATCAGAAGGAAAAAAAGGAACTTTGACTTCATTACTATTATTATCTTCAGTACTGTTGAAAATTTGTTGAATTTTTTTCATGATCAAACAAAGAGCAATTCCAACATCCACCAAGAAGTATTCACTCAAAATTAGTAAATTAACATCAACAGACAAAAAAATTCTGAGCGTGCATGTCAAATATATACCAATGAGCCAAAACAATAAGACCATTTTCATATGAAGCAAATAACATTCTTGCTAAAAGAAAAAAATAGTTGCTTGTCAAGGTCTGGGATATATCAGACGGTAAGGTAACATTTGGTACTCAACATGTTGAATGCAGCAGAAATGGACGGAGGTAAAGATCTGAGTGACTTTGACAAGGGCCAAATCATTATGGCCAGACGACTGGGCAGAGCATCTCTGAAACGGCAAGGCTTGTGGGCTGTTCACAGTCAGCCTGAGGAGAGCAAAACTGCAAACTGTTGGCAGGGTGCTAGACAGCCAAGATTTATCAATGTGTGATGCGATGGAAGGTTATCCTGTGTGGTACAAACCAACACAAGGGCAATTGTGGTACAAACTGCAGGTAATTTTAATGAGACTCAAGGACCAACAAGGCCGATGTATTGAATGTCAGGTTCCCATCTAATATATCCCAGAACTCGACATATGCCAATTTTACGAGACAGTCAATGTTATTCACTTCATATGGCAGTGGTCATATTGTTTCAGCTCACTGGTGTATATGTGAATGCATAATTATTTCAAAATGAAAACTGGTCACAGGTGATTCAGACATCCATCGTCTAACTGCCTATCCAGTACAGGCATGGAGCATACCACGGGCAGCATAGGGGACACACTGAACAGGAGTCCAACCTATCAAAGGACACATACACAACTCGTACACTGTGGGCTATTTAGAGATGCCAAATCATTGAACTGCTTAGTTTTAGATTGTAGGCAGAAATCTTCACAGTACTAAGAGAACAGAGAAACTCCAAAAAGAGAGAGCAGGGAAGGGATTCAAAGCATGGGGGTGTGAGGCAACAGTGTCACCAATAAAACAATCCTACCACACACTTTGAAAAAAAATGCAGTAACACTTTACTTCAGGGGGCACAAATAATATACTATTGTAACACTTTATAATACGGTTCCTTAGTAACTTAGTAGTAACTCAGTTACTACTGAAGTACAAATCATAAACAATATAGTTTGTGGTTAATTAATACACTAAGTAACAGTTAGTTCATGATTAATTCAGTATAATATTTGTGCTCGCTCAAGTAAAATGTTACCAAAAAATCTAGCAAATGCTCTGTATATGTCTGTTTTTTGACACATGCCTGAGTAATTTAAAAGAGTAGTGATCCAGAATGCATTGCAAAATGCATCTTAACAACATTAAATAGATCCACTGAATAAGGAGGTATATGCACTACTTTGAGGCTCTGCTAGATTGCTAAACTCTTTACCCTATCCTAGGAACGGAGCCCAGTAGCCCTCAGATGAACAACATCTCTTTCGTTTACAAGCAGTAATTAAAAATACTGTGATGTGTCTATATGGGCTATATGAGGACATTCTTTGTTTTCAAAGGCACTTTCACGAATCTCGGCCCCTTGAAATGTACAAGCAAGGCTTGAACTTAAGCAGATGCTCCCAGTATGTGAGAACACTGCTAATGTATGCATGACATTAAATGTAAGCATGGAAAAGCAGTACCCAGCCCTGTATATCTGTATGGAAAATTTAATCATGGCTGTTGGCTGATTATACCAAATCAGAAGGATGCCAGTAAACAACTGCATTTTTACATGCATTTATGACTTAATTGCCTTAATTTCCATAGTAATTATCATTATATAAATAGGTATAAAGCCGATAATTTTTATATAAGAGGTGAGAAAAAAATCTATTTAGCTGTTTGGTATTGCTGCAGATGGCACCGAATGACGAAAATAAAATCATGAGGTTATGCTTAGGAGCAAGTTCAGCATGGTCTGCAGACATGCCCAAGGTCCTCTTTAATTAGTGTGGTTCTGCTGCACGCTGGTCGGTTACAGACGGGGTCTCCCACCCTTTGACAGCCCTTTCAAAGGTATGCTTCCCTGACTGGGCACGCTTGAATCTGTAGCCCTTAGTTCTTCGCTCTTTGATCCACAGGCTTGGCTATTCTCCTTCTTTAAGCTTTCACAGTGGCTCTATATGTTTTGGGTTTCTGGTACTATCCCTGCTCTTAGCTCCCTGACTTTGACATATAACTCTTTCCCATTTGTTTTGTTTTTCTCACTGGTGCTTCTTCTTCACACTTATTCTTTTTTTTCTTGAAACTCATCACTCTTCCACCCAGATGTGACCAGACTGTATGTCTGTTGTAATCTGTTTACTATATAAAGACCCACAATAAACATCATCAGCATCACAACAAACTGCAATTACTTTCATTAAGCATGTCTTTAATTTCATTGCTCATTAATTCAATTTGTGTAATACAGAGAATACATGTCTTTTTCTTTTATTTATATATGTGCCTTTTATATATATGTAGACACACACAGTGTATAATTAGGCAAGAAATTAGTGCAAAAGTTGACACCTGTCTACAGAGTCAATAGCTACAGACCACCAAACTTCGTGTGGCTCAAGAAAAGAGCGTAGAGAACTTCATGGAATGGGTTTCCATGGCTGAGCAGCTGCATCCAAGCCTTACATCACATCAAGTGCAATGTTAAGCGTTGGATGCTGTGGTGTAAAGCACGCCGCCACTGGACTCTAGAGCAGTGGAGACATGTTCTCTGGAGTGACAAATCATGCTTCTCTGTCTGGCAATCCGATGGACGAGTCTGGCAGTTGCCAGGAAAGCAGTACTTGCCTGACTGCATTGTTCCAAATGTAAAGTTTGGTGGGATTATAGTGTGTAGTTGTTTTTCAGGGGTTGGGCTTGGCCCCATAGCTCCAGTGAATGGAACTCTTAATGCTGCAGCATTCTAAGCCATTTTGCTATTTCATGCTTCCAATTTTGTGGGAACAGGATGGGGATGGCCACTTCCTGTTCTAACATGACTGCACACCAGTGGAGAAAGCAAGGTCCATAAGGACATGGATAAGCGAGTCTGGTGCTGGTGGAACTTGACTGTCCTGCACAGAGCCCTGACCTCAACCTGATGGGATGAATTAGAGCGGAGACTGCGAGCCAGGCCTTCTCGTTCAACATCAGTGCCTGACCTCACAGATGCTTTCCTGGAAGAATTGTCAAAATTTCCCATAAACACACTCCAGAACCTTGTGGACAGCCTTGCCAGAAGAGTTGAAGCTGTTATAGCTGCAAAGGGTGGGCCAGCTCCATATTAAAGCCTATGTATTAAAAATGAGATGTCATTAAAGTTCATGTGTATGTAAAGGCGGGTGTCCCAAAACTTTTGGCAATAAAGTCTATATCATGGCATTGTAATGTCACATCATGAAAGGATGCAAAGTAGAATTTTTAATTATATTTCATTTTTCAAATTTCAAAAATATAAAGATCGTGTCATTTAAAATAAGACAAACATTGTTTAGGGTGCAGTTTTACAACGAAACAAAAACAAAAATAACTGACCCATATGATAAAATATTTGTCTGATACATGACTACAATCCTCGTTACGTATATGTTTCATGCTCATGCCCGGCATGCTCAACGATTTGGCCTCAGTAACACGTGGACTTATAATTTATAAGGAATATGCTTTTATCTATATGTCTATCTATCTATCTATCTATCTATGACAAACTAGAATTAAGTTTAGCATACGTTCTGCTGCTAAAAAGTTTTTGTTTTATATCATTTTTATTGCTGTAATAAGATATTCGGATCGGGATCGACACCGATCCAGACCTGCTTGACAGATCGGGTATCGGCCATACGTGACCGATCAACGTCCGATACTCAGTTATTTCGGTTGTTGTAGTCTCTAAAAAGATATCTCCTATTTCGTGTTAAATCTATTTGTACAACCAAACGCACTACAGCTCTTTCTCAATTTAGATTTTTTGTGGCGTTCATGCTAAAAACTATGGCTGCCTCTCAGTCTTTTTGCCACTCAGTGGGTGTGAGCGCGGTGACATCTGCCTGCTGTGACGTCATGCACATACCCTTTGTAGTAGGAGGAGCATAAGAACAGATCAGAGGGTGACGGTCAGGAAATATTTTACGCTCTTAGCAGAAACTAGTAGTACAGTGATTTGCAATCTTTGTAAAAAAAAGTTTTGAGAGGTGGGAGTAGCATTTAGTGGAAAATGCGAGACAACGCAATTAATATAAAAAAAGCAATGTATTATTTGGGAGTTGCTAGCTTGGGCTGTTTTATGCACTCACTACAGCTTGTGATACCCAAGGGGCTGCTATTGCAATGAGGTATAAGTGACACTATTGCTTGTGGGAGAAAAATTGTGGGGCATTTTAAGCATTCAGCACTTGCATATCCTCGCTTGGAAGATAATTAAATTCAACTGCAAAATGCCTCAAAAATGCTTAAAACAAGATGTACAAATGAGGTGGAACAGTGTGTTATGTATGTCACCAATAGCTTGATTAAACATTTTTTGGTATACATTTTTCATCTGTATTTGCTAGTATAAAAATATTAATAATATATAAAGTATAAGTATATATAATATATTATACTCAAATATTAAAGTAAAAAGAGCTCTTGTATCGGAAGCTGTATTGGTATTGGCAGTTGTATATCGGGGTCGGTTCGGAACTGAAAAAATGTGGATGGGCCCAGCCCTAGCTGTAATACACCAGCAGCAACAAAATATATTATTCTAACATTATTATTGGCAATAAACATGGAGCGGTTTGCAGCTCTGTGGGTTAGGAGTCAACTGTTGTTTATCAATATGCTTACTTGACCATTCTTGTGTTCTCATGTACCCGTTTGACACCATCTTCCATCAACAAAGTATATTTCACATACCATACACAGTTTACATAAGAACAGAAGTATGAAGGATGGTAAAAATCCCCCAGTCTTTAATGAGGTTAGGAATATTTATTAATTTATTGGGGGGGAGGGACGTATTCCCCTGTCTCCTCTATTTCTGAAGCCCCTGGTCATGTACCTTATATTTCCAGTTATTAATGTGTCTATAACGAATGATTACATTGATTATGTTATGGATCTCCATAGCCAGACTGATAGCTGGGTCTCAATCTTACCATTCATGCTGGACTCAGGCTAGAAGTTACTCTACTCAAATCTTAAATTCATCCAAGACTCAATTTAAACGTGAAGTACCCTTCACGAAACATTTCAAATCAAAAGCGATATGATGCAGAACTCAAGCTCACTGTAAATCAGTCTAGACTGAATTTCTGCTAGAAAGTAGTAAAGGCATGTGAGAAATTTCAGGCAAAAAATACTGCACCATACCTCCCTATTTGGCACAGTGCTCAGTCCAGCAGCTGTTTCAGGATCCAGCACATTGAGATTTTGAATCAGGCTCTGTGTTGGTATCAGTGAGGCATTTCATATGGCATAATAAACATATTTGTATCTATGGGCTTATTATATGCACGAGTCATTATCTATTTTATTTTGTTTGTCTTTGAATTGATTTCACCAGAGGGTATTACTGCGTTTTATTGCAACCTTACTTTGATGGATTGCACATGACACCAAAGCGGGTAATCACACATGCAGCCCTCTGGCCATCCTGTGCATCAAACCCTCATTTTCACCATGGAGATAATGATGTAGGTTTCTACTGCCTGTGCATTCTCTCTGTAATCAGTGCATATGCCATTCACTACCATCTTCAGCTCACAATCCTTTCACAGGACCAATCTCTACTCACTTTAGTGGTAATTGTGTTTTTTTTAATTTTTAAAAATTATTTTTATAGCCATGGATGGCATGATTTACATTTTTCTTACAATAGCATTTAATATTTTAGAAATTCACTGGGGGAAAGTTGCAGCTTACACCGCCTGGACTGGGGGTTCAAACCCATTATTTGTACAGTTCGCCGTACAGTTTGCATGTATCTCTAATTTGCCCGTAGAATGAATACGTGCCCTGTGATGTCTCGTGTCCTGTGCTCGCTCGCTTAGGCTGCAGGCTCACCATGACCCTGTACCAAATAAGCGCTTATGGGGGAGGGAGGTGATGGGCAGATATGCATAGTTCAGAGTTGCAGTGAATCTGAAGCCTTTCCCAGGTGCACACGCTGACGCACAACCACACACCAAGGGCAAGGTATAAAAACCTGTTCATCTAACCAAACATTACAGACTGTAGGAAGAAACTGAAGTGCCTTAAAGTAAGGGAGGAAAAATACGAGGAAATCCATTCCCATATTTATCGTTCCATTATTATAAGATTTGTTACAATAAACTCTTTTACAGGTGAACATTTCCAAGCCCAGAAAGCAAAAATCAAGACTGAGATTTTGTTTCAACCAACCAGCTGAGTACTCTGTTAATGTGACTCTTTATGCTCAACTGGTTGGTTGAAACAAAAACTTGGTCTGAATTTTTACTTTCTGGACCTTAGAAGTCCATTTCTAGCTATACTACTTAAATAATAGTTAATACTTAAACTAACCAAAAGCATGTTGCAATTCTAAAGTATGTAAGATATAATGAACGTAAGTTTGAACACAAGACCATTAAAAAAACAGGCAAAAAGACACCATGTCTCAATGCCATGCCAGTAGCCAACTTGTATTGGCCACATAATTCTGAATGCATGACAGCTCATCTTTACAATCACGACTCACTGCTATGCTCTTGCAGTGAGCAATATAAGCTGGTCGGTGTAGTCAGAGGCTGACCACCAAAGAGAACATTGCACCTGTTTACTGTGAAAATTGAGATATCAACAAAAATACACAGGATGAATAATACACGGTCATCACTGCCCTCTATGATAGCTGCAGCCACCACGGGGGAATTCTTCCTATTTGTATATAATCAAATTTGTCAGCCAGAGGCTACATATAGGTTCTGCTTGTTGGCTGTAAACAAGAAACACAAATTACGGTATGGCATACTTTTGAAAGGTTGCATATAAAATAGTTTTTAATCTTTAGTACCTATATTGGATTATTCAAGTTTTTCTTTATTGAAATCAATAAATTGCCCACAATGTCTGTTCATTAAAAACCCTTTTTAATATCCATTATGCAAATAGAAGAGTCACATTTGATGTCGGCACGAAGCGTTAATTGATGTTTTGATTAGCAGCAAATTTGCATCATGTCATTTTCCTGTAGCTCATAAGCAGAGGGGCTTAAAGCTGCCTTCTAGGGAGAGTACAATGCCTGTCTGCTTCTGCTGAGAAAATACTGCACAACTTTGCTTGAACAGGGACATCGCAACAGTAATTTATTATAGGCCTACAGGAATACCTCTCAGGGATTCTCTAAAGCCTCCAACTGGCCTCAGATCAATACCTCCTCCCCTGAGACACGGACGAACATAGTGCTTCCCCAGGATACGAATGCGAGGTCACCCCATGGTTGACCGGTACAGCAGCAGACTAGTGTGCTGTTTCTGCAAGGACCTTGGCCTCGAACCATCCCACCGCTACAGAGCGATGAATCAAGATATGTAACAAGGTTGTACGAGTCTCAGTATAAACAGTGTCCTTTCAGCAGCACGCTGCTCTTGACTCCCTATTTCTAAATCACAGTCTGACCTAAAAACTGAAAAAAAAACTGGCCAATTACAAGTGAAAGCATATGGTTAAAATGAGGATACTGCTCACACGATAACACATTATGAAAAATATCTACCAAAACACTTCCAAGTTGCTCCACAACCCCTTAGTGTCTACAGTTACTTAAGGAACGTAAATCAACACGGTAGATTAACCCTGTAGTAACATCTGACAAAGAAGATGAGACCTATGCTTTACTGTGTCTCCTGCTGCTGAAAACAGCAGCTTTTGTCTAATATTGTTTTCATTGCTGTAATACACCAGCAGCAATACAATATATTATTCTAACATTGTTGTTGGCAATAAACGTAATGGAGTGGTATGTGACTCTGTGGGTTAGGAGTCAACTGGTGTTTATCAATATGTGCACTTGACCATTGTTTTGTTTTCGTGTATCTGTTTGACGTCATCTTCCATCGCCGAAGTACAGTTCACATACTCAAGAACAGAAGCACAGAGGATGCTAAAAATCCCCCGATGTCGTTCTTGCTTTGCCCTAACTATTGCCAACGAGAACAATCCCGTGATTCATTACATCCCAAGTTTGTTTTTGGGATTTAAGTGAGCAAGAATGCTCTTGCCTGTTTTTTTTGCATTCTTAGGGTTGATAAACAACAATCGGTGTCTCGTGGGTTGCTGGTTTGTATCCCATGGCCAGTAGAGTAATCATATCACTGTTGGGTCCTTTGGGTTCTCAAACCCAAAACCCCCTCCAGCGGTGCCAGAAAAACGTCTGACCCTACGTTCAGACCCCAAGCCTGGCTCTCTCTCACCTGTATGTAGTGTTAGGGGAGGAAAATGGCATTTGCTTGTGTTTGTACAGTGGTGAATAAAGCATCATCATTCATAATTTTCATATAGTAACAGTTGTTATAGACATAGATTTCTTGGGTGTATCACTCATTTAATTTTCAAGCTCCATCAAAAATCATTGCCAAATGCTTTTGTAATCACGTATCTAACCACACATTATAAGATTGCTATAGGCATATACAACATGTTTCAGAATTTACAGTATCAATCAATTCGTAGAGGTCGTACAATCTGTATGATATGGATCACTAGAGATAACAGAATCAACATTACATACCAGATAATATGAAGAAAGAATATTGTTTGTGTTTACAATATCATTACAAGAGAACGCACAATAGCACTAACTATAGTATCTGTCTTTAAAGGGCGGCAATAACATTGAACCACACGAGTATGATTGGTTACCGAGGACTAATATAACAGAATTATTTACAGTGTAATTTTGTTGTGCCTAATGTTTTGAGACATGGTTTACTGCACCTATTACAGTTAATTGGCAGCAATAAATTATAAATCATGAGGCCTTTAGTCCAGTGAACAGAATACAGACCAGCTAATCGCTCACTCCTCCATCTGGGAGAAAACGCTCTCTGCCTCTTGTTTGCAACAGCATACCTGCCATGTAGCTACAGAAAAGGACCGGAAGTACACTGAAAGGAAATGACAAAGAGTGCAAGGAGAAAGTGGACTTCAGACTCCAGGGCATCCGCAATGGGTCATTCTCAATTATCATATTGAAATCTACCAATGAACAAGCATAAAAAAAAACCACGTTATACGATCAGATTCGACTGATTGGACTATTTTTATTTTTGTCTTCACAGTTATGATAGTAAGTGAATGGATGACTTTTCAATGGCTTGTTGTTGTCCATTTGATCACTAGTACAGCTCATTTCATCCGTGCCTTTGTGATGTCTTTGCAACCTTAGTTCTATATTTGCGAGTAATGTCAGGGGCCACTGTAAATAGTTTAATGGATTATTTTTCTTTGGTATATACCTGTACTCCCTCTATTTAAATGCAAATCTCAACCAGCAGAGAACCTGCCAATTATTGAACAACACCCCCCAGAGACCTGCATACGATCAATAGGAAAAATCATTACATTGTCTTGAAAATACCACACTGATGGCCAGACAAAGTCACTCAAAGATGAGTCGTCTGTTCACTTTATTTTTTTATGCTGTATTTTTTATATTAAAAGCTGAGTCATTAATACAATTCCTTTATATATACATTTTTATCCCCTTGTTTGGATGTTTTCTGGTTTTACTGATAGCATTCAAAAAGTCTAAGAAAAAAACATTTAATAAACACTAATATTCTCTAACAAAATTGGATGACTTCTGCCAAGCAATTAAACTAGTTTATATATTTATATAGTTTACAGAACTGGTAATAAACCCTCTTAACTAATTAACGTAACTAATTCTAACTAATTCTACTATCAGAGGTATATTTTTAATGGCTGTCATATACCACCTTTTTATTTTTCATAATATTCTGCCTTCTCTTGTTAGGCTTATACCTCTAAAATGTCTGTATATCTGTATAAAACACACACATATACATTTACATTTATGGTATTCAGCAGATGCCCTTAGCCAAAGCAAGTGTGTGTACTGTACATTTTAATTTATGTACATCTACCAGTTGATTCATATACAAAGACACAGATCGTGTTTTGCACTATGTAAGTATATCCATGGTGCATGTTGACAGAATCCTCTATAATATATCCCTCACAAATAGGGACTGTTTGTTTTGATGAAGCATGATGCTAAACCAATACAAACACATATTTATGGAGTTATGGGGATATTTTATTAATCTTATAAGCATTTGTCCAGTTCAGGCACACTGGGGGGTCTGGAGCCAATTTAGGCAGCTCAGGGCACAAACTAGGCATACACCCAGGACTGGCTGGCGATCCATCTCAGGGCACACAATATATAGACATTTAACAAACTCCTGTAGGCCTGACTGAATGTATTTTGACTGCAGGGGAAAAACCAAGAAAACCCAGAGAAAATGCACACATCACAAAGATTCCATGCACGCTTATGAAACCCCCAACCAAGGAGGTGTGAGGCAACAGTTCCACCCACTGCACCACCCTGCTACCTCTTAACGCCGACAGGAGATTTCCTGCTGAACTCCATTTTCTTCTGAACATCCCCAGGTCCCAAAGCTGTGTTTATTTTCAGTGAACCATAGGGCAGTCGCAAACTCATCCCAGGGCTTCTTTAAAAGGACATTTGCAGGTGAAATGGATTTCAGCCATTAAGATTAAATGATTTGCTGCCGATTCGTTGCAATTTTCATAAGGAAATTTAACTACCTTCATTCCCTGTGAAGATGAACTCTACATTTCATGAATTTAACCATCCCTGCAAGAAAAAAGATGTCAAGAACCTATTCTTACTGCATCACTTCCCTCTAATTTCAGCCGAGGCTCATGTCGTCTACATAAGCAGCAAACCTGAATCTGTCTGCCACTTTTAAATTTAGGAGGCAATTTTCATTCAGTCTTCCCCATGTATTGGCTTGCATTATTATCACATTATAAGAATGGCCACAATTAAAAGCATATTACAGCTGAAAAGCAAATGGTTCTGCCAGCACACTAATATTATAATATTCATATTAACAATATATTGATTCACATATCATTAGCCCATTGTTTTCCAGCAGACCCAATTGTTGAAGAACAGCACTGACCTGAAGGTATTGTTACACATTGATACAGAAACATTACTCTTTTCCAGATTGTAGAAGTAGAATTAAACTGTGTTTCAAAACGAAATACCAGACGCCACCTAGTACATGTACTCATACTCATTAAAAAAAAAATCTCTTCCCATAGGTGACTCTTGGCTGGCATGACTCTCGCATGCTCCGTTAAGCTGGGGGCTATGATAACTTCTCCTGGGACAGGAGAAGGCCTGAGGATCTAAGAGCAGCTCTGACAAACTTCAAATGGACACCAGAGGAACGGGAAGCACAAATGAACCCTGAACTGCTTGCTCTGCCATCTCAATACTCAGATCAAAAAAAATAGCCTGAGCGCAGAGACTGTCTGTGACAACAAAGGCGGTGTCATCTCACGTCTGATTCACTATTCTGACTACTATTCACTCCTGTCAGACTGGACTCAAGTCAGTGTTTTCCAATTTAGGCAGGTTGTTTGCTTTCCATTTGCACGCTCGTCGTTCCATTTGCCTTTGAACTGATACGCAGATGGTCTCCTTTAGGCACTGAGCACTGAATGCAAAAGGGGCACAGCAGAGTCCCTGTGTACAATGGGAGGTGATACACAATAAAGTAACTGTCAGTTGTATTCAGTTCAGATTTTTCTCATCCTGCTAACTTAATTCCATTTTTTATTGTGCATTTCCTAATTTGTCAATTAAATTGCATGACTGTTTAGATTTAAAAAATGGTTGGCTCATTCCCCTTGGCCCACAGGAGACTGAGAGACCTCTGTAACGTACGGCTTTGAGCAGGGGAACAGAAAAATGAATGGGGTTAAATTCAGAGTCAGCAGTTAGCATTTACCGTAAGTGATGGATGGATGGATACAGGGCATTGTATCCGACCTCTGTTTAGTGGACAAACTCTTGTAACTGATATGAGCATTTTGAAATGGAAGCAGTTGTCTTCACTGCATTGTTTGAAGTGTGAATACATGAATACATTCCCTATTTTTTCTGATATTTGAAAAAAATGACAGCTAAAAGAAACCATAAACAAACAATGAATGTCTTCATTTGGACTCTCCACAATTACTACAAATTATAGAATGTGCAAATGATGTGATATGTGAAAGTTTTTAACCCGGCACTTCACATTAAAGTCCCCATCAGACCCCACAGGTCTCAACCATAAAAGTTCTAAATATCCTTCTTCTGAAGATTAGACTGTCACTTCCTCAGTTTATATGATTTTATATGATGGATATTTATCCTTCTGAGCATCAAGCAAAATATATATAATATAAATTCAGAGTTGGGTAATTCAGGTCCAGAGAGTAAAAGTCCAGACCAGGATTTTGTTTCAACCAACCAGTTGAGCATAAAGACTCACAGTCATAGAGTACTCAACTGATTGGTTGAAACAAAATCCTGGTCTGGACATTTATTCTCTGGACCTGAATTACCCAACTCTGGTCTTATAATAATTTAATTTACCTTTTAAAGCTTTATTATTAGCTTTTTTCGTGGACTGCCCTCGGTTTAACTGAAACAGTACATTGAAATGAGGCTAACAGTGCTTTTGGATTTTCACTAATGCAAACCCGAAGTTCATGAAGTCATGTATGACGATGCATACAATGATGCATTTAAGGGAGCAACTTGCGATGCGCCTTTGCATTTTCATTTCTGGTCTAAACATGATGCACTTCCTGCCTCCTGTCGGTTAAAGCCTCGGATTTTTCTTTTAAGTAACAGGACTTTCTGCTTTCACTTATAGCTCTTGATGCCAAATAGAAGTTCACATTCTCAGCTGAAATGACACCCTGTCATTTGTCTGTCTGCTTCATCAAATCTAATAGACCGAATCAGTTTTCATGTAGCAGTCTGACAACACTGTGTTCTCATTCTTCCCACACCCTGAGCAACGGTTTGGTTTCAGTCTGGCAGAAATAGACATTTTTGTGGTCAAATTCTCTTAGGATATGTACTGTCAAGGTTAGCCGTTTGTTTCGTACAGCTGGATAAAGTAAGTGAAATGAAACATTTAAATTATTCAATAAGGGTTCCAGTTACAAAAATCAAAATATTTCTCCTCAGTGTAGTAATAAAGCCATGGTGTTAGCGGTATTCGAAATATAAAATAAAATACAAAAGTAAAATAAAGGTATTGCTTCGCTTTAGACGTATAAAGCTATTTCTCCAAATGCCTGAGTTTAATACAAGCATACACTTCTATACAACTGTTTGTGCACAGATGCGCAACTGAGTATATTATTTTACAAAGAAATACAAGCTTGATATGGGAAGGTGAAAACAAATACAAAATAGCACTGATTTTATGAATAGATGCTAACTTTGTAAAAGCTTTTTGCCATTTGTATAGTGGTGCAAGATTTTACTGAGATATGTGCAGAAGTGAAAGGCTTCTTTTCAATTGCACAATGGAAATAATACTTGACAATTATGAAAGGAATTGTTGAAATGGGTAGCAGACATTTATTTTGTCAAGTTATAATGTCATTGATTGCAAAACTAAAATAAACAAAAGTATGTAAGCAACAAGACAGAATAATAATTACACTGAATGCCTCATCAACAGTCAAACTCCAAAATCTAATTAGTGTCATCAGAAATGCATGAGACCATTTTGACTTTTATTTTATTTATAATCTTACTTCCATGACCACTTCCAGCATTTCTTCTCCTCTGTCTGCTTCTTGTTCACCTTCTTATCTTTATTTATACTTTCAAAGATACCTCCATTAATAGTAAGCTGAGACTATTGGCTTTCATCTCAGTATATGATACTGCATAAAATTCATATTTTTATAACTGTATACAGTGGTACTTCGGTTCTCGAACTACTAGAACTCAAATTTCTTGAAAGTCGAACAAACCAGTTTGACCTAGAACTCGATCTGAATATCAGAAGTCGAACC
>JAODJW010000040.1:28161730-28172525 GCA_026777045.1 Hyperopisus bebe | reverse complement strand
GGCAGTTCTGAAGGCGAAAGGGGGTCAAACACCATATTAGTATGGTGTTCCTAATAATCCTTTAGGTGAGTGTATAAGCGCCATTTTTAAGGTCACTGTTGTCTGAAGCTTACCATAGGACACAAGGCAGGACAAACAGTGGCTGATGCACCACTTTGCCCCAGGACACTCCAACACTAGAGACTTACCAGCTCAACTGAACCGCATGCCTTGCATGAGATAATGAGATAATTCTGCACTCCAACCAGATACATAGGTCAGGTGATGCCAGTACTAAATAATACAGAATGCCAGACAATTCTGTGGTCTTTTTCCAAATAATCAATACAGGCATTAAATTAGCCCTGATTATGGAGTTCTTTGGATAGATAGCCTTAAAATAAAGAAGCCAGAACTAAACTATATATACTGTACATGACATACTGCTCTATTAATCAGAAAATCCTCATTAACACTTAATTATTAATTTAATATGCGACTGTTGGCAAAGAGATTTCCTGGACAAACTGCAGTGCTTACAGTGAAGGTGACAGCAGATCAGTGTTTATAGTTCATAGGAGCCGTAATCCATCACAATCTCAGGTCGCTAACTGTGTGCCATGTTTACTTAAGTTAACACCGTTTTAATTGGAAGTGCTTTAATGAGCTCCTGCAAACCAATACAAACCTAATTGAAATTGTCCATATGGCCCACATTTTATGCTGAAGTGCTTGTTCGTAGAACTGTGCACTGTTTAGTCAGCAGGAACTATTTTTTACACCTTTATTGCTTAGTTTGTATGTCACATTTGCCTTTAACTTTTATATAATGTATATAATTTATAATAGAATTGTATAACATGCTGTTAAACTAAATGGCACATCTCGACAGTGCACACAATTTTGTTCTATGTGATATCTAGCATCCTATCCAGGGTGTACCAGAGTCTTGTGCCCTATGCTGACTAAGACAGACTACAGCCCCCCCTCGTGACTCTGCTCAAGATTACCTGTTGATGGATGGATGGATGGATATTATTATTATTATTATTGTTGTTGTGTACATTTCCATCATCTCAGATCTCCGTTCCAGATGACTGCCATCTTTACTGAGCTGAGTATTCAGTTTCTCAGGTGCTTCATCCAGCACTAAGTTACAGGAATCTGAACCAAGAATGGACCAGCAAGCCTACCCACCTCCATCCGTTACTAGGCAATGTTCTGTTTAAAATGACCAAAAAAGGCCCCCCAAGGACACCTGGATGATCATCCATTATCCACAGCCGCTTAATCTGGTATCCAGCTATTGTCAGGGGGCGCAGCTCTGGATGAACATTGCAGAGGCCATGCTCTCAACATACTTAGAAAACTTTTTAATAAAGCGAGACAGATCTGCTTTTGTTAAGTGTACAGCATTACAAAAAAGAAACCTAGCTAAGACATTTTATTCCATCATATTTTTTCCTTTTGTAATACGTCATTATTTTATCTCAAATTATTATTATCCCTTTGAGCAAGGGGATGATTTTCAGTTTGCTTCTACTTTTTCTTCACTTTGCAGGTTCCACATGCAGCGCTTTGAATTGATTTGTTGATATGATCAGTATCACATGTTCTGCCACCAGTTAAGAAAAGTAGTTACTTCAGGAAGCACACTGTCTACTCGAAAGTACCACATCATGACTTACAGAAGAATTTTTACAGCCTTTTAGAACCATCACCTAAGACGACCAAAGGGCGCCGAGCAAAATCACCAGCATCACAAGAAATGGACATGCAAACGGCCAACAAAGCCACCTCTGTCATGTGAAAGGCTTTATTATTGTCCTTGTGGAACATCTGTAAATGGTCATACCTGTCCTCAGTTCACAGTCCAATAAGCTATACAGAACCAAAATCGGGAGATTTTGTATGACACATACTCTCACAGCTTTAACATTTAAGCAGAATTTTATTATTTTCTAGAACGGATTTATACATTTATTTGACTATTAATTAAATACCAAAGATCTTCTCTGGTCTGAATATATAGCTCTTTTATTGTTAATGCATTCAGTACTCAGTGGTGAATGTGGTCAACAGTTGGAAGAACAGTCATAATGAAATCCACTTACACACAATCATGAATATCTATTCAGTGGACAGTAATACAACATATAAAATGTGTTTTATATATAAAACTGTAATTTTAACTTTAATTTTAACCAGACTTTGCTTTATTGGTACCGCAAAATAATATTTCAAGTATAGGTATCCATTAAGATTTTATTAGACATAATAATTCACAGAAAGAAATTGTCCTAAATGTCAGTGTAATATCAAGGACATAAAAGATTAGATCCATCTTTTGAAGAAAAGACACATAATTGAGAAAGCTGGGGTAGTGTATAAATGTTTTATTCTCATTTCTAATAAGATTAGAATATTACCATATTCTTTATGAGTGCAGTGATAATATATTTGAAAATTAGTGGTGTATTTGTTGTGATTTGTCCAGAACAATAATATTCCTTCAATTAGATGGGGAACAGTAATATATATATATACATGTGAATTAAATGAGGATGGGTTTAATCATTTATAAATCAGCACTATTAATAAATATTGCCAATAAAATAGCATCAATAAAAAGCACCAAGAATGATTAAATTCATAAATCAGCACTGAAAATAGGCAGTTGGGACATTGCAGTCTCACAGTATAAGGTCGTCTGGGCTTCACTGCAGTATAATGAGGACACAGATGAGGAAAAATGACAGCAAAAACAACTGTTGAGGAAAATGATAGTGTGCAAACACAATTTGTGAGCCAACACAAACTGTTTTCTGGGCAGCGTTTCTGAAATGCAGTCACCAGATACAGCAGGTTGAAATAAAGGATGGATAAAGGAGAACTATTCTTCACACTGTTTTTTGTTTTTGCACCATCAGTGAAAAAGTAACCTAGAATACCCTTGTTTTATAACAGAAAATGATGTTAAATGTTTTCACTCTAATAGTGAACCATGTTGAACCGGGTTAAGTTCCAAAAATAGCCCAGTAATGAACAGGGGAGAAAAATAAGATCCGCAGCTGGAGGCAGGATAGCGGAGCCAGAGGACGAGAAGCGCTCCGGCGGTAGTTACACAGAGGGTACCAGGTGCATGTGTTAATGCTCATTACGACTCTCGGTTAAATTAATCACTTTATACATCTTGCTCAGATATTGATCACAGTCACAGGCAGGAATAAAGTCACCCCCTTCACAGACCAAGCGGTACACAGATCCAGTCCTTTTCTAGTTTGAGTACTGTGGACTGACCAGGGAAGTCAGAAACCAAAGCACTCATCTTTGAAATGAGCTGTTGAAATAGGTCTTGAGTTGTCTGTGATCATTAAGAGGCTGGTAGTCAGACCCTAATGGAATTAGTATTAATTTTCCTAAAGCCATGGAAGGTTATTCTCAGTACTACTCTTCCTAATGGAAACAAGTTTTGGTCAGATGACCACCACCCCTGGTCATCGGTTTCCTGCAAATTTATAGTCTTGGCCACAGCTCAGCTTATAATGACAGGAGAGGTAAAGTTGCATCAGCTGACATTAGTCATTAAGTCAGATCTTCACTGGAATATGCATAAGCATAAATATTCGTCAGTGAAGCACTGGTTAATACATTTTTTGGATGTAACCAGTGGTGTATCTTTGAATAAGTGACACCAGATATGTGCTTAAAAATAAAATTGCGGACTGAAGTTTGAATGAAATGATTGTTTGCAGTATTTTTCACGTTTTGGGGGAAAAAAACAAACCTGATAAGAAATACATTAGAATCCAGCCTATTTGTCATGCTTAGGCCAGACTGTGTATGAACTTTCAGGTCCAATCAAAACTCACTATAATTGCTTGGTTGAATGAACCCCTGGCTTCCTGCAGTATATGATTAGATAAAGGTAAATCATAAGCTTCTCAGATTACTGCCACCAGCAGGATGCAATGCTGATTTTGGCGGCATTCTGTTCTGTGGCTCTGTGTTATCGTCAATGGAAGCCACGCCTGCACCGCCCAAACTCCTGAGGGACCACCTTGGTGACAAATGAAGGCCGCCATCAGTGTTGCCTCTTAAAACTGCAAATGTGTTTTGTGCCAAGCCACAGGCTTATTATGTCTGAATTAGCATTTTAAACTCCTTTCTGGGAATACAATCAGCTGAGGGATGATTCATCATTCATGCCAGATAAGGAAAATGAAACCTTGAATTTTAAGCTTAAACTAAGTGCAATTTACCTTGAAAGTGTCTACTCCCTATTCTGTAGGACTATTACAGACCTGATGCAGTGTTTCTGAATGCAAAGACCGTCTTAAGACTTATAGCTTGTTTGCTTTCCAGAGAGTCACCAGGGTGATTTTTGATATATTTTGGGTGATTTATTTGGTCTCAGTAAAAGCATATGTCGGAAAATATGAGCACATCACCATAGGTATATCTTAAGTATGTTATCAAAAGTGTTTTTCACAATGTTGTTTTTTTTCTGGATTGCCAAAAACAGTGAACTGGATTGCAGCTAAAAACAGATAACATGAATATGAGGCAGCCTGTAACAAGGGCCAGCTCCATTGCCTCACTGTATTCCCCCAGCTCTAACAGCATTTGCAACCTTAAGCATTATTTGCATTATTGCCACCTAGCAATAAGCAGAACAGGGATGAGTATGGCTGGGGATTGTGACGATACAGGGGGAGTTCCCTCTTCTTGTCAAAAATACCCATGCTTCAGTCCATCCCATCCATCTTCCAGCCCGCAATGGTCACTGACAAACATATGGAAACCTTTACACAAAAGGTTTTAGATTTTTAAATTATTTTTCTTTTAAATGATGTATCCAAGGGGATAAAAAGATACCGTTTTAGTGTCTGTGAAATAAGGTGACATCCCAAACTCAATAAAACAGATTCCTTGAATTTTGGTTTATTCAGGTAATATTACAGAATATTATGGAGCTGAACAAGCTCATTGGTAATATTATCACAAAACATTTTAATGTTGAGGATAATCGATGACTCTTTCTCTGTCAGCTTTGTACCATTATATACTCTCCTCCATCAGACAACCAGCCTTATCATATTAACCAGTCACTACATTATACCATTCTTTGCACATGCTCATAAATGACCAAAAAAATGCTATATTAAAAAACTGTAATGCGAAAAAACAAGCAAATATTTCCAAGAAGCAAAATGTTGATATAATTTAGCAGCTGGCAACTTACCAGTGAAGACTAACATCCTAATATATTTGCCATGTGCCTATACGAGGCTAAAAATAGCAAGTAAGAAATAAAAGATTAATAAGACAGGTACATAGCACTGTGCATAAATAAAATCACCCCCCCCCCCCTAAAAACACCTCTCATGAAGACAGAGGTCATGAGGACACATGTGCTGTAGAGTCAGTGTGTGATGCAGCCTTTGCCCATGACCAAATGAGGTGGCCTGTGGTCCCAGGATCCCTTCGGTGTTTGTATAGCGGTATGAATAATGCGGAGCACAAGTGCGCTCACACGGCACCGGTGTGGTGGCCCCCATCTCGACACGACCGCATTGAAATGTGCTCTGCATGCAAACTCAGGACTAGATGTGTCCCAATACTCGGCTCCTGTTCCCAACCCCATTCAACAGCCATGTTAAAACAGAGGACATACTCGTGTCGTGGACCTGGATCTGCAGCTCTTCTATATGAAACTAACAATTACCTTCTCTCACAGATGCATTAATTACTGACAGGTTGCCAATTTTCAGTTTTCACGTACGGGTATCCCTCAGTTTGCTGAAGTAGAGCATTCCTATGAGCCCTTTCCTAAACCAAAATGGTATAAAGCAAAGAAGCACTTACCATTCATTCATATGAGGAAAATTTTTGAGCATTCCCACAGTGAAGAAATTACCTATCAAATCAGTATCAGTAACACATAGTGAAACAGGATATGACATATACACAAACTATATAAAGTAGAAATAACGTATGTACAGTGCAGCTTCACTTGCCAGAATCAATATAGTCATGCGACGCTTAATGACAGGGATACATTCTGAGAAATGATTTTGCCTTTGTGAGAACATCATAGAGTGTATTTACACAAACATAGGTGGCATAGCCTACTACAAACTTAGGCTATGTAGTATTGCCTAAATAGCAATATAAAGTACAGTATAGTAAATAAACAACTGTGTAATTGGTTTATGTATCGTTATCAAGTATTGCATACTGAATATAATGGTGTGTGCTACACTTTTATATGACTGGCAGTGCAGTAGGTTTGTTTACACCAGTATCACCACAAACACGTGAGTAATGTGTAATGCCATGATGTCACTAGGGGTAGGAATTTTTCAGCCCTGTTATAATCTCATGGGACCACTGTCAAATTTGCGGTCCATTGTTGACTGAAATATTATGCAGCACCTGACCATGACCATGACCATAATTGACTCGCTGATAAACAAATGCTAAATGCTATTTTCACTTTTCTCCTTTTTTTGTAAAAATTAAAATCCTTTTCAGATTTTGTCAGTTAGTGAAAACAGGTGCTAACGTAGATCTTTCCTAAAAGCGAAGTAGCGTGAATAAGGGATGCCTGTTTGCAATAGAGAATAAGAATCTTGAAAAAGTGTATATTTAATGAAGGGCAGTCGTATACCAAACAAATGTGGAAGAATTTTTAACAGCACACACCAGATGAGAATGTGTGAAAACCAATCTGGGTTGCCAATTGCAATAAATGTATTTTTAAGGTTTTCATGATTGACTTTAGACTAAAATGAGGAAAACAAAAACAGTTAAGCAAAAGGCTGAATATTTATCATTCATAAAAACAGTTCAACATTGACAATTTTATCAACAATATACATTACCCTTGCACTTTCTTATATTTTCAAAAGGTACACAGGCAGTAAAATTATTACACGTGATCCATCCATTTTCCATAACCTCTAATCCAGAACAGGTTCACAATGAAGAACACCATGGACGGAACGCCAGCCCATCACAAGGCATAAATACCGACACATCCTTTCACACACTAAGGACAAATTTAGAAATACAATTTTACCTGACTGCATATCTCTTGACTACAGGAGGCAACCGAAGCATAGCAAGGAAATGCACAGAAAGGCAGGGAGGACAGAAAAATGCCACAAATGCAGCTAAGGGTGGGAATTGAGCCGTCAGCCGAGACAGATTATTGACGGCAGGATGTTACAAGGCATACCTGGAAATACTGGGCCCGTCAAATTTTACGTATAATTTTAGGTATTCAAGGCCCCAGTCAAGTGCTGGGCCCCCTGAATCTGCCAGGGTACCCATGCCTCTCCCATGCCCCCGAGTATCTATATGACTTTATGCCATACAGGTTTTTTTTTTATTATAAGGCATTCATACACTGTATAAAACGGTTATAATGTAAAGGTTACTTTGCATTAGCTGACATTTATGAAGACAGCCCTGCAGCAAATTTACGCCATCAGTTCTCAGTGACTGTCATGAGGCCCTGCAAGTTTCTAGTAATGAATTACCAGCCAATTCCAGACGAAAACTGCTAAAACACTATTATTTTTACGCTTTCATAAAGTTATGAAACCTAGAAGTACACATGAAAACTAGTTTAAGACATACAAGTGAAGAATTCTTTAAAGCAGAGAGGCTGGAATTATTGACAGAGAAAAATGAACCAGCAAACTGATTTTTAAATATAAATTGATGATGACTCAAATGAAGAGAGACAGAAAAAAGCCAGTAATCACATCCTATGGTGTAGGTAGGAAGGTACAGGAACTTGATGGGAATCACTACTGACAAGACAGTTTCTACCTAAATAAGTCGATATAAATGCAGGTGAAGCCCACTAGATCACACACGCAACACATACAGGAGCCGATGCCAGTCTGTTTATCCAAGTTAATGGCAAGACATCTTCGGTCTATTCATTCATTCATAAACACAAACACACTTACTAAACACAATCACTTATGAGGATTTATGTATTTCTTGTATGAATTCGCATGTATAAAATACCTATGTGTACACAAAGAAATTAAAAGTGTACTTTCACTGTATGTTTTGTTGATATATACATACTCACTATTAGTTAATATCTTACAGGTTATTTTAAATATTTTGTAATTTTATTATTACATATACTTAACTGATTGCCCTATACAGTATTATTATTTTAGGTACTATCAACATATGAGTTATATTTTAATGAAAGACTTGATTATTTGTTACGCAAGGCACAGCTTGTCTGAAGAACTGTAAGAAGTATAATGTTCTGCCCTAAACAGTTGCTATTATTGTGGATTATTTGGAAATTACCTGGGGAAGAGTTCAATTTGAAAAAAAAAAAAGAGAGACAGTACATGAACAGCACAGGTTAGAGACTCAGGCCTCATTATTACATCCATGTTAGTGAAAAAGAGCAGGGGATGTGAGCTGAGCTGCAGAGAGGACTAAAGCACTCACGCTCTCCTTCCTGCAGTCTCCGGAGTGGCCGCTTGCTTTCATCGCGAGCGGAGCTGCCGCGTTTGGGAGGACTTCCTTCAGCTTCCCAGTCGTGCCAGGAGTCTGGATGTGATTGGAGAGGAGAAGAGCATCAAAAACACAGTGCAGCAAGAAAGGCTCTTCTTTCACACTACCCAACTGTCCTTTTGTGATGGCCCTGTGACTCATGCAAGAGGATCAGTAGCTCATACAAAAAGAAACCAAACACCATCACTTTGGAGTACAATTACTGAATAAAGCTGCACATTTTAGTACTGACATTAAAGATCCAATTTATTGATACCACTCTTTTAAAGCTTTTCCTTTCAGTGTGAATCCACATTATACTTGATGTGAGGTCTGCATCTATTTGAACAAAACTGTAGGATTAATTGTCTTGTGCTTCAGCCTGTTTCATAAATGTCTATTGTATGATACAAAAGGAAGCAAAAGGACATGCATATTTGGACTGCAGGGAAACCAGGGTAGTCTGTTAACATAATGGCTGAAACGAGAAAGTTAATTGGACTGTGTCATGACAGCTTCTACTGTATACATCTGAGCTGTGTAATGTATTTGTACTATAATGAAATATTGGGGTTAATGCTTGAAATAGAAGATGTGTACTGAATGCTAATTTCATTAAACTACCACCACTTGGCCATCACATGTGTATCAAATACACTTTTTCTTTCCTCTTTCCACATTAATGACTTCTCAGTTGTCCTGAAACATTCCAACGCCCATAATTCATAAGTGATACTAAGAAAAGCAACACTAACAGTACTGGGAAAAAACTGACCCCATGACAGCATCACCCTGTCGGGGAAAAAAACCTATATTGCAACCATTTTGATTCTGACTGGAAAAAAATCCAGGAAAGAGCTTTCTCTCCCTTCTGCTGACTTGTTCCAAGGTATAATGTCACAGCTGTCATGTGACTCCATGCCTAGCCCATCGACGCAGGCTTCCTTAGCAGTCTGCTCTCATTGACTGGTCTCCAGGAACCAAACTCAGGTGTGACTTTCAGGCTTTGGCTGCACATTAGAGACAACAGTGGCAACTCTCTCATAGGTTGTCTGGTGAAGGAATTACCAGAGACAAGAACTGTTGACAAAACATTTTTTCTTGTTCATTTTTTTGCGTGAGATTTTGTGTGTTTGTACACTGGTTTGAATTTGTGGGAAGTTCTAAGACATCATAAAACTTAAAAATATACTGGATAGACCACAGATGTCAGTGAAAATATCACATTCTGGAAACACTGATACGAATTAGATTGCTGTTTATAAACATCTTTCAAATGCTAAGCCTTACCCTATCATAGTATTAAACCAACAACTAACCATACCTATAATCAGGACTGGATTTAGGAGGGCAAAATATTGACTGAACAAAATATAATGAGTATACAAACATGCTATATATATATTCACTTCAAGGTGTCAGATTCAACAAGAGTCATGTAAATAAGTTTTAGCTTTAAAATTAATGGCACAGAAAGCACAGTTTACTCTCTTAAATCATGAAACACAGAGTATGCTGTATCAAAGCCTTTGTTTTTAATTAGCCACTGCTGCACAGACCAAAAGTGGACCTGTGCTGGCAAACCATTACAAAGCCTGAAACAAAGTACGCATGTTTTTCATTAACCATGTATTTTCGGAGTGAGATGCAACGGTGAGAAGACAACATAATGATAAACCAGAAAACAGCAACGATCTTTTTTAAAAGCAGTATGAAAGATGCCATCCATCAGACACTATTTCAGCGCTGCGTTACCACCACAAACAGAGTTCTGAAACCAATCAACTACAGTATAGGATCTTTTTGCAAAAGCCCACAAACGTCAAATACTGCATAGGTCATACTGTTAATACTGCATATTAACCCTTGCATACTTGGGACTTTCAGGAAACATCACTAGATACCTTGGGTATTTAGTGACTGTGTGTGTGTGTGCGTAGATATAACGTTTTGTTGAATACCTCTTCCCTGAACACTACGAACAGTTTCTAAAGAAGCTGAACTTTTTACACCGTTTTAAAATAATTCTATCTCCTTCTCAAGCACTGGTCATCAACGATTCAGAAGTTGCTATTCTCACGTTCAGCATACAGAAACTTTAAGAGAAAATCGTTTGAAAATGTTAACATTATAAACATGTAAAACGTTATATTTCTTTTCCTATCGAAATAACAATGATATTATATAATGCTTCATAATGGATACTGTGGGATTCCATAGATTTAAAAGGGGAATATAGCTTGCATGCCAAATTTAGGGAATGATTCTATGAGGCTGT
>JAODJW010000040.1:28102562-28150125 GCA_026777045.1 Hyperopisus bebe | reverse complement strand
AATAAACCCCGCTTGCCTGCACTTCCTGGTTCTGTTTCGCCTGCTTCCCCGCTCGCCGGATCGCCGGTCGTGACACTCTGGTAAAGCAAACAGGGAGACACTGGAGAATGGCTGCCTTAGAGAGTGAGTCACTGTACACTGGAAAGAAGAACAATGGACAGCTAATCCATTAAAAAAAAACTGAGTACTGTACAAGGTCAGTCAGATCCAGTATGAAATGCATTTGTAAAGATGCATGAAAGACACAGTTTACGCCAGATGCGTAGGAGAAGCATGATGCATAAAGAAGATGTGCGGAGCTCAACCGTATACGAATGGTGCATTTTAGAACAAGCAAGCGTCGAGATTGAAGAGCAAACAGGACATGAGGCGGGGCTGAGAGATGAAGCTGCAGTCTTTAATCATGCAAAACTGCAGTTCATCTGTATTTTGCTTCCTAAAGACTAATTGGGGCCAGAAGGTGTGGTGATCTTTAGCGGGGCTCCTTCATTCCACTGCTGTTGAGGTACCTGCATCTCTCATCAGCGTGCTTTGCTAATGGGTGCTACTGGCAGCCTGTACTGGAAATGCTCTGGGCAAACCAGTCAGTGCCGTGGGCGACACGGAAATACGAAAACAGGTTGCTCTCTTTGATGTCTAAAATCTTCAGGTGATTAAATTGCTTCATTCCTCCCTGCTATCTCTTATTTTACCTTCTCTAAGTCTTTTGTCACCCTTCTGCTACTTATCTGGTATCTTTGGCAATTTATTTACCGCCTTAGCAGAATTCAGTTTTTTTTCCCACACCATATGTTCATCAGACTATTAGGCTGAATTCCAGTGTTCCCATAGGTATCCAGTATAAGCTCTGTCTATGTCTGGAATCATTTGAAATTCAGCAGATCACTCTAAAATGAAAGGATATTCAACTAAAGTAATAAAATTTATGGCTCATAAAAGAGATTAAAAATTTACAATTCTTGTTCAGTGGTGTCAGGCTATGGCTGCATTCCACTAGTATGTTGATGTATTTAACTTGTTTCTCTCAACTTGCAATTTATCTCTCTAATGCACCCAGAAGATTACATCGGACAGAAATACAAAGAAATGAGGGCCAAGGGATGTTAAAAAGTACAAGGACAAGGGGGATAAGGAGGAGCAGGATGATTCAATTTATTAATCAATCCATCTCTCCATCAGTTGCATCAGTTTCCCAGTTGCATATCCTGAGCAGGGTTGTGTGGTGGCCAGTAGCCTATCCCAGGAAGTACAGGGCATAAGGTTGAGATGGAATGCCAGTTTGCTGTATTAATTAATAATAATGATGCTCTTAATAATAAATCCATTTGATGGGGTGGCGTCCTGTCTTGGGTTGTTCCCTGCTTTGTGCCCATAGCTTCCAGGACAGGCTCCAGACCCCCACGACCCTGCATAGGACACACAGGTATAGAAGATGGATGGGTGGATGGATGGATTGATGGATGGATAATGAATGCAAGTCAGTTTATGGACACTGTCATAGTGAGGGCTGTTTGAAACCAGCCACATACAAATCAATGCTCTGTAACACGGCACCTGGATGTGGTCAGGATGCTATGTAATGCTCAGTTGTCGTGCTAATTATATTTTCGTGGGCTGTTTTTAGTTCACATTTGGTAAAAATGAAAAAAAGAGGGTTTTAAAACTGTAATAAATAATGTTTGGATTATTATGTGTTGTTACTCTTTGAGTGGTGTTACCCCCAAGAAACTGAGGTCGCTGTCTTTTAAAGGGTAACAGCTCCATTTATGTTCTCGTTGTTTCCTTAATAGAAGCCTGTCTGTTTCGTAGCATGCTGCTCTACACCTATGCTGATGCGGCACATTTGACCTTGCACTGGCCAACCAGCACCTTAGCAACCAATCTCAGTGTATTTAGCTTAATTTTGTTCCGCTGACAAGTCGTTAACTTTTTTTTCATCATGTCTTTACAGCACAATGTTAAAACCTTTTTGTGTTCATTTGAATATTTCTTTTTTTTAATTTATATGGCCTTGAGTTTGAGAATTGCCGCGCATCAAAGCCAATTGCACGAGAAGTGGAAGCACACATTAAACGCCGACGATGGTTCGGAGTGCCTAATGGAGTATTTGTGCTAATCAAATTATTAACTGTCATCACTGTAGATGGAGTTGAAATAAATGCTCCACTGATCCACTGATGATGGAAAAATTAAATGCATAGAGAAGCACAAGCAGAGCTTTAATTATTTGATATTAGGCCTGAAAATTCTGTTTAAAATACAGTGTTTTAAAATATTCGCACAGTATTATTCAGATACGCCACTGCCATTATATTGCATCAGTTTGACATCCACCAGGCCTCAAAAATTAACCATGTAACCATGATTCAGGCTAGCTGGATAACAGATTACGCTTCTTTTTCATTATCATTTTCCGCGATGTTTCTTTTTTATGCGTCCAGTCTCTGCATACTGTACTGCAAACTCAGGTACGTCTCATGCAGCGTATCAGAGAAAACCCAGGAAATAGAACGGCTGCTATGAAATCTAATATTGGCGGAAGCACAAAGCAGCTTACGAAAGGTCTTTGTGTATGTGCTATATGTTGACCTTGTGGGTTTTCTGGACTTCAAACGGTGTCCTCGTAGTCACTGGCGACACGGAGATGTCATACCAGACGGATGGCTCTGCCAGGTCCAGTTAGTGTCTCCTGTAGCCTCTCATATATCATTGTGTTGTGCCACAGAATTTGGGGGTCCTCACAAGCTCGGCATAATGATGCCAGTGTGGGTTTTTCTGATTAGCAGGAGTGCTTAACCTCAGTTAAGCCGTCTTAAGTTTTTACTGACAAAATCCATCTTTACTACACAGTCTGACCGATGCCATGAATTTCCGTGCCACGGGCAGGACATGTCTGGCTGGTTGCTTTGTAAACTGAACTTGCCAGAAGCTTAAGATATAATGAGCATTTTTTTTTCATCATATCTGATAAAAACCTACCTTTGGTAGATGCTGGAGGACAGATATCTGGATTCTAGTTGCAGTTCAGACCCTTATGTACCCTTAAAAAATGAAACAAAAGAACAGCATGCTCATTATGATGGCTATATAGCTGTTTAACAAGTATTGATAGACCCATTATTGAATAACTTATCCCACCATGCAATGAGAATTTCTGAGGCTGATTGTAGAGTCCTGTGGTAAGTTAATCCTATTTATGCCACCCGGCAATCTGTTATATGTCTGCAGGTAACGAATCAGTGTGCCTGGTGTCACGTTTCATACTGTGCGTGCAAACAGAAATGTCAAACCTCTCACAGTCTCCACCGGAGCACACTCACAATGCTCTAAGTATTTTACACTGATTTGAAAATCATTTTGCTTATAAACTGACAGCTGCTCTTAAAGTGGATGCAATTTCTAAAAAGGCCTTAAGGTATTAGATAAACCTGGTGGAATTATACAGTCTTCTTTCTCTCACTTGCTAAATTTGAAATCACAACAGTTATGTAACTGCTAGCTCCTCCATGTGGCTGCATTGGAAATACAGTTTGGCAGATAACATACAGCATTTAGCACTCTCAATGACCAGTGCATGGAAATGTATTATGGTCTACATGGCTCCTGTCATTGGTGATTTACATTAGAGAGAAGTATTTTTTTTATTCTAAATGTTACGCAAGCACTGAAAATGACCTATACAAAAGATTTTTTTAATAGGAGGAATATGAAAACAACATGTCATATTTAACAGAAAAAAATTGTTAGACAATAACAGTTTCATTTGTTGTGCTTTCAGCAGTAGAGTACAGTAATGACTCACATGTACAAGCCTATCTAAATGTACCACTGCATGAAAGGAGCATGCCCACTCCACAGACTCTGATTGGCCATCCAGAATGTCCATGTACCTACTACACATATTTGACCAATGAATAAGTAGGGATTTTTATAACCAAGGTGTGGCTAAATAGTGACACATAGGTGAGCAGAAATTTGATTTGATTCTGGGGGTTATAGAAGGATATACATTTTTTATCTCCCAGTGAGACTCATTTTTCTTTTATTTCAACATGTCCAACAGTTGTGTCACAATGAACCAGCCTTGCTGTGTTCAGTGGCTCTATGGTGGGAGCTGGCCACTGTGCATACTATATACCCTGCGCTTGACTTGTAATACCGCAAGTGGTCACTTTGCTGGGATGGCGCTGCAGTCTATGCCGTGGATTGTTGTACCAACTACCTTGATTAGATGAGAATAATATATTGGCCTCTGAATAAGACAAAGCAGGTGTTGGCACTGTTTGGAGCCTGCCATTGACTTGGCACTCTTTGGAACGCAGCCTGGGGTCCAGCCTCCAAGGAAAAGAAAAGTGTACCACACGTCTCTTCTCTTTCTCACTTATGTTGTTTTTAACAGGCAGCGATTTGCAGCATCTAAGAAAACGAGCGACACCACTGGGCAATCACGGCTGTACAAGTTTGTTTTAATATGATCTCCATGTGATGGCGAGACAAGGAGAGGGAACCGTGCTGGTGAAGTTGGGGGGGTGGAAGCGGGAATACTGCTGTGTCGCTGCTCAACCAAGACACTTCAATCAAGGCCCTTAAAAAGGTCTCAGCACAGTTTCTGGGGGGGCTCTCAGTAGACACCTGTAATTACTTTATATTAGAAAAAATTTTGGTAAATAGTGAAGCCCAGCAGACAAGCCCCCCCCCCCCAGCCACTTTCTCAGCAATGGCAACACTGGGCTGATGCTTCTTGCTACCTGCACTCGTCATTTCAAGGCCTATGATTTCCTGATGCATTCCAGAACATTCGTACAATTACAGTGCTATACTATAAGTAGGCTTAAGGGAACTGAAATAGCAACGCAATGCATGATTTGACATAACTTGAGTGCTGTAGGGAATTTCAATTATATAACTGCCTCTAGCCAGAACATTAAAGGAGAGGACAGGTGAGGACAGCAGATCTGCATACGGAATGGAAACTTCATTTTCTCAGGATGCTTCACCCCAAACCAATTTACATTCACTAGTAGCCAATATTGTGGAAACAGTTCAGATTGCAGAACTTTATTCAACTGTTTATTCAACTTGAGTTACTTATTTAACCATCTAATTTATGATTCTTTGATTGTTTATAAACATTACTGCCAATATTCATGTAGTAATTTTTAAAGAGTAATGCCAAAGATACTAGGTGTTTCCAGAATTTTAGCCACTAGTGTACATTAAAATTTACCCAATTCACATTTCACAGCTGGATATTTAGTAATCAGGGGCAATTACTCACGGGGGTTGACCTAGTGGTTTGCTATTAATTGCTGCACCACCTGCTGTCAGCATCACATCACTGCCTGCTCATTGCATCACTCCATCATATGTCACGTGGTCACATGATGGTGTCAGGTGACAAAGCCGTTCATTCACTTTATCTTCTTACTGATAATACGAAATTGTCTTCTTTCAAAACACTTGCTAAATCTCTGATGCCCTGTCTCCCACTCTGGCACTTACAGTCCTACCGTGATGTTCCACATTCCTGTTTTCCTATCTCCTCTGCCATTCCCAAATAGTATCCTAGTTCATTCCTCCTGCTGCTGGTTCTGCTTCTGTCATCTGGTTTTCTTTGACCGTTCCACTAACACACAGAAATTCTTGCACACATTATTCATCTTACCGAAGAAAATGTGCATATTGTTACAGGTATCCTGAGATTTTCTAGCCACAAGCTCTATGTAGTTTATTCATTTCATAATGATAATCAGTTCTTTATCATACCATGTGCAATGAGTCCTTGGTCCTTGGGCTCTGTTCTTTCTGAAAGCCACAGGCTGAGGAAATCCCCCGGGAACAGCTAGGAGAATGTGAGATTTAGGTGGGGGCTTAAGGCTACGGCCTGTTATGTCAGAGGGAAGTTGTAAAGGCTGCCCAGTAATGGGGATATCAATCTCCCAGCGTTCATCCCAAGGGGGAGATGACATGGCGTAATGGAATCTCAAAAGTACCTTCTTTCTCTTGGTTTGATAAGTGGTGACCCAGCGCAACTGCATGCTCACCCAGCCTGCAAAACCGAGGGGAAGAGGAAGAAGAAGAGGATTATCCTTGAGGTGACTGACAGACAATGCGACCCAACAACCCCCACAATGTCAGACATCGTAGGGTGGGCTTAGCAAATGGAGTTTGTAACTCAGTATCAATTGCATTTCGTTGTAACTGTATCTCATTCTCATGGCTCATATGACTTCCCACAAACTTGTTTTTGTGGTAGTTTAAATACATTTTTATAGTTGACTAATTTTCAAAGCACTGGTAATTTCTTAGATGATATAAAAATGTATATTACAAACCAAGTCAATGAAATATAGCTTTATGATTGGATACATGAGAGGTAAAAAAGGGTATTATCTTGTACTATTTGTTGTTGGTGTCACCATCTATCAACATCATCGACTGTTTACATTTTTGAAAACACATATTTTAAAAATAAATCTGCATGAAGTGTGAGCATGTACGTGAAGCAGCGTCTTCACCAGTCAGCCAAGAGGAATAACCTTGGGCCATAAAATACTGTGATAAATTTTGCATATGCTTCAAAAATGAAAGTTCAGTCTGGCGTAAAAAATGTTTAAACTGAGCTTCCCACACACATTTAGGCACATTGGTAATCTCTTTGAAAAACTAGACCAGAAAAACCCAAGCTAATTATAATTCAGAAAATCAGAAAATGCCAAGCAGTTAAATAGATTAATGTTGACTCACATATGTTTGACTTTCTTGAACATGAGAAATAAAGTGTCGCCATGAGTCTTGTCTTATAACGGTCTACTGGTTGTCTAAAAGACATACACATTACCAATTACATTTACAGAGACACTGACCATCAAGTTATTATTACCTATATTAGTTATTATCTAAGGCATAACAAATAGATAGAGGATTCCTGCAGGATGTAGCTGTACAGTGGGTATTTGGTAGGCACTGGCCAATCCAGATTTGGCATGCAGCTTACTGGCTTGGTGCTATAGGAGAATAACCTGGCACAGATGTCTCTTGTCATCTGGCATTTCTTTGTTATCTACAGTCCGAGGTCCCAGAGGACCTCAGATCTCATTTATTCTGAGTTTCGCTGAGAGGTTGTGTTTCTAGGTAGCATCTGTCATGTCAAAGTTGTACCATTCACAAGTAACTATTCGGTGAGAAGACAATTCCAGTGCTCAAATAAAGGACAAACCATTAGGCCATTAAGAATCACCACAAATAATAAAATGAGGCTCCACACAGTAGCTCATGCATGGTGGAAACACTACCTGTCCTAGTAGCAGGAAAACAAAGGGTTAAATGTCCAACGTTCACTCAAGACTGTTTGACTATTGAAGTATTTGAATCAAAACCCTAAAAAGGAAACCACTTAGGAACTCACTTTAGTTCAATAATCACATTGCATTTATGTCTGTTTTGTGAAAGGAAAAGTAATTTCCTGATGGACATAAGCCAGAGCTACAGAATACGTTAAAAGAGCCCGTCGATTCTCTCAATAGGCTGCACATAATCAGGTCCACGATTCTGAGTGGCAGCTTACGTCTCATGTAAGCATCAGCATCTATTCTCAGCATGGGCTCCAAACAAATGACCCCGTCTTGCATTCATTTACATTACATCGCAAGAGAGCGAGGTCAGCAGACACCAAGAATCACACGCTATCATCGGCTAAAAGTTCTCTCGTGGGGTAATAAATCGTTACTGCATTATTTAGCCGGCATACAGGCTTGCTCTCCACATTCCCCACCATTGGAATTAATGAGAGCAGCTCGAGGTTGGTGAGAATGGGGAGCTTTTAATCAGGCTTCCAAAGACCACAGAGAGCCAGAGAGAGAAACAGGGAAACAGAGTGGCAGGCATATTTCTGAAGAACGCTATTTTACGCTAACCCCGCAATGATCCATGGCACATTTTTATAGACTTAATTTCTCTTGATCCAATATTTATACACACAAGGAGTAAGAACTGAAATGTTAGTGGAATTAGGGAAAAAACACCCCTGTAAACAAGGAGGCACTTGGGTACGGAAAAAAGTGTCCTGGGAATCTGTTTCCCAGGCTTCTCTGGCCATGCATCTAAAAAATGTTGGCCGGTTCTGCGTTCGTTCGGTTTAATCGGTCCTTGTGCCGACCTTCCCAGGCAGCTCACACTCCCACGAGGGGCAGGTATTTTTAGCATCGCACGACGTCCGGCCACCACAGGTCACAGGCCATTTGTCATGGGCGTGCCATTTTTCATTTAATTCCTTTCCCAAATGACGAGGATAGGAAACCCACGGAGATCATTTACAGGTAACATCGTCCACACAGGTATCGAGCAGCCAGAATACAGCCCTTCTTTACCTCTAACTGACCGCACGCACTAAAAATACAGAAAACTGAGCAATAAAGCGGATGTGTATGATTAAGCTCTTCATGTAATATATGCATTGATTACGAGGCAAAATTCTGGTCCCTTTGGGTTGTAAATTTATTTCAGCTGTTTCATTCTTAACACCAACAAATGAAACTATAATTGAAGATGATAGTTTGCCATTTAAAATATTCATGCATGTGATCTCTTACACCCAACAAAAATACCATTCAACATGTCTCACAATGCCCTGTCTCACCATTCATCCTCTAAATGTTAAAACTGTATCCTCTGATGTTGATTGAGACAGACAACCCAGATGCTACAACCAATCCGTATATGATAAGAACACCTATGCCATGTCCATCAGTTTCCATATTCTTTGCAACTGTTTTACTTTGCTGCAGGTCCACCCAAAGTACAGTGAGAGACGGAGGCCATCAATAACCCATACATACCTAGTGCATTTTCCTGGTTGTGTGTTTGGTGAACCGCCTTCCCTCTCTATCACATGCGACAAAGGGTTCTAATCAAGCCAAACACAGCCCCGCCTAGAGAGGTGCCTATAGAGCACCCACCCAGGTTGCAAGGATCACCATTAACAATGCTATCGTCCAATGGGCGTGGCCATGAAGCAGGGTCAAAGAGCCACACAGACATAGTTATTTTAGTAAAAAGCAGATGTAAAGCAGATATGTAATGTATTACCAAACAGTAAATCTTCTGCTGCAGTATTCTGATGTATTTTCTATTTCTATACTGCTATTACAGTGGACAGTCCCTAGTCTCAATAGCAGCAATACTTTTTATTGCTTCTTTCGTTTCAATAAGAGGACATGGGATTTCTGAAATACTTCACTGCCTGTTTGATGCCAGGAGAAACGTCCACAATCTCACACACCAGTGATAGATTTCTGATATCCATCAAATAAAAACTGAAAGAAAACAGTTGATTCATTATGTTAGCATAACATTAAAACTGTGACGTACAAAACAGCGCTATTTCACTGAAAATAAACATTGACAAACAAAGAATGTCAATAGGGAAATCTTGTTTAGATGGAAAACCTCAACCAGCCTCGAAGTCCTTAGTGCCAGAATCTGTACATTGCACTGTCAAGGCCTTACAGCAGGTGTCACTATGGAGCTGGTGATTTTTTTATATGTTTTTCAATAATGATGGAAGAAATGGGGCTTCATAACCCAGGTTAAGTTTGCAGTTACTGTAAACAATTATTACTTTGTTTATCTAAATGGAACCAATTCAATAATCAACAGGAAGTGGGTTCAGTCAATTGGTGACGATCTCATGCACCCAGCTTTTGACAATCTCACACAACTGTATCTAAAGACAATAATAAAAATATAATATACATGTGTGATCCTCAGGGCCGAACAGAAGACTTTACTGCTATTAATGCAAAATCATATATACACCACAAGTGCCTGGAGACAGAACGGCAAACAGGATCATATGACATATGAGCTTGGCATGGATGAAGTAGCATTCGCTAACATTTTCCTTCATGGACAGACAGAGAATAGGTACAGCTGGGGGCAACATAGTACAAATGTTTGGAGAATGGAAAATAACAACTAAAACTCAACACAAACTTGTCCAAGCTATCGAGTGCTCCAACAAAAATGAGCACAACATTATGTGCAGAGAATGAGGGAACAGTGCATGAAATCAGCATGGCTATTCCTATCCTCCAAGTGAGCCACGCAGGCGTGCACCCCCCATCCCAACACACACATATACCATGTACAACGAATTTATCCACCTGTCCTTCCCATCTATCTTCTATCTGCTTATTCTCGTTAGGGTCACTGGGCTTCTAAGCGATTATCCTGGCCCGGGTTGCAGGGTGGCCTGGAGCCTAGCAATCAATTCATAATTATTTTATTTTTAAATGTATATTTCCAGCAATTTTGCGAGCCTGACGTTGTAATTATTTCAGACTTATTCCAGCTTTGGGCAGAGTTACGGCAGGTCAGGGAGAGAGTTATAATTCAGAGGGAGCATGACCAGAAGGTTCTTGAGTCATCAGTCTGTATATAATAGATTTATAGGCACGGCAGTAGGCTTATCCTGCTAATAAGGATTTCATGACATATGGAAGAAGTTACCAGTAGGTCTAGTAGCTTTTAAGTTCTAATCCCCTTCAAAACGCAGGTTTACAGAGAAAAATTATCTTTTTACAGCAGAGTCACAAGGCATTCCATTTTTTCTCAGTATTTCCTTAAATGAAATTATGGTTCATTTCAACTGCATGGACCTAGAGTCCTTAGCCGACAGCTGGTAAATGCTGGCATTCATTGTACTGGAAAGGCTGTAGTGGGAATCAGCTGGGAATAATACCCTGCACAAGGCATTTTGGCAGTGATGACACCTCCAGGGACATCATGAGTGTCATCTTCACCCAGCACTGTAAACTGGAAGAGGGAGGGGGCTGGAGGGCAGCGTCCCTCTCCGTTTTGCCCCTGGGGTGCCATGCGACTGCTCACAATAGTGCATCATGAGTGACAGCAAGGAACCTATTGAGCGCAGTTAGAAAAACATGCGCAGTCAGACAGAGCTTGCTAACCATCTGCTTCCCTACACTGAAATCTGATTTAGCCAGATTCCCTTTGTAGCTGTACCCAGTTTTATATTAATGACTAGGGGCTCATTTTTAATGTATTTATTTAGTGTAGGATACAGTAGTTTTTCATCTTCTGTTTACATTTTAATTTCATTATTCCATGTTAAAATGAAAACCTGGTGATTGATTTAAGTTAAGTAAAATGATTTAATGATTCATGCAACGTGAAAGGAAGGATGATTAAAAAAAAGATTCATCACTTTTAATTAAATGACATTTAATTAGATGATCGTCATACCTTCGCTGTAGCGTCCGTTACTCGCTGTAATTTACACGGATAAGGTAGAATCTGATCGTTGAAAATGAATCTGATTTAAGAGGGAGAGTGTCCTTTGATCCTGTTAATCACATGGATGATTGTAAGATGAGCCCATCTAATAATAAAGTGGGACAACTTGTAATAAACGACGATAAATCTGTGGGCACAAGAACCAACGATCCTACGTGATGCAACGCCAAAAGAGGGTCAGCGAGAGCAAACATACAGCTACAGCCCAATAAGCCAAAGCGTACAGCAGCTTATTTTTGCCCTGGGGGTCTCTGCGACACTGCATGGCCCACTGTAAAGGCTGTGGCTAGGTCACTCCTCTCGGTCTTCCACACAAGCTGAGCTCTCAATACTCAGCCTGAAAAAACACTCCAGGCCAGAAAACTCAGAACAGCTATGACAACAAATGTGCTGCTATTCGTATACTGGCAGAAAGCAGCCTGCCCTTGGATTACTTACTGTGCCATTTTAATATTCCTCGGATTAGACAGATCCTCAGATAGGACATAGACCAGTACTTACACAAATACAGCCTTACATGGTATTTTCCAAGAATAGGATGGCTGAAAATTCATTACACTAAAATAAATCTTACTTTAGCTACTTTATCTGCATTATTAGCAGCAACCATCTGTAAGTGTTTAACCTTATTTCTGTTCCATCCTCCTTTATGTCCCATAACATGTACAAATTCTAGAAAGTGCTGCATTACGAATTTGTTTTACTCTGTTTCCCATGCATCCATTAAAAAAAAATACCAAAACAGATCCCAGGTGTCTGCAGGAGTGAGTTATTATTCTCAGCAAACAATCCCACAATCCCTTGCTCCATGAAAGTTGTGCGCTAAAACACCGAAAGGTAAAATTTAATTAACTTCCACCCGCAGGATTTCTTCAGGCAAGCTGCATGTGACATCCTAAAACAAGACTGTCAGCCATTATATACAAATCTCAGGCAATAACAATCAGTTCTGCCTAGAAACCAGAGACAATTTTATAATTTGCTTAATGCATTTTTGCTCCCGTTTTTCTAAAAGATATTATATTGCTTTCCAGAACATTCCTTGTTATGAGACACTCCTACTAGTTTGCCATAAAAGGGCATCATTTGACTGTATAATGCAATTATATAGATTTGTTATGCTACATAGATATCTATAAACTCATCAAAGCAGTCAAGCATGAGCAATAGAGAAAGCTATAACGAAACTATTCATTTATGAAAGCAGGATTCAGACAGGGACTTTGGGTAATGGGAAAACTCACATTAAACACAAACTGCAGTGCTTGTGCCAAAGTGACATATGCCTATATTGTCAGAAGCCAGCAGAGCAAAGTAGCTCAAAATTGAGACGTATTCACCAGTCAAGTAAATAACTGACCTGCAGAATGACAGTCATAAAGATCGTAATAATATATTTGAGGCAGATGAATGAATCATGAAATAAAACGGTTTTTAAAAGGTAGCTGCGGTAATGGCAACTAGCAGTTAAATCCTTTTAAAAATATCTCCCTCACCAGATAAACGATATTGCCGCCAATCATTGCAAACTGTCTGAGTGTCTCTGGACACTGGGCCCTTTTCCACTGGTCCCTCTTATCCAGAAGAAGGATGTTCTAGCATTTGCTTTTCACACGTCATTCTGTACATACCTTTATTCCGCACTGCCCCATGGTGCTTCCATCCCACTGTCACTGTAAATTACTAAGGCGGGTGTCTTAGGTAGCAGCGGGCACAGCACAACACAACATGCAGATCTGTGCCGCGCATATGTCGCTTTGTCAGCCTCCACTCACAGTCAGTGAGAGTCATTTCATTAAAACTGAAATCCCACCAGGATGGATATCGCTCGGACTGACGGGGTGAAAAGAAAAAGGGTGAAGTGTTCCAAATGATTAACGCTGGCAGTTATTAAGTTGTTTACTGCAGTAGGAGGCTGTCCCAATATCCAATCAAACCTGTTTGTCTTTTATTAGAGTGAAGAGAAGAAAAAGGGGAACGAGGCCGAAGAGGCCAGTGATTTAAATCATTCAGTTCCTGGAGCAAAAATATGGACTGTCTGGTAGGGAGCTCCTTACCTTGGGGGACCCCCAGATAGTCCATGTTTTTGCTCCAGGAGCTGGGAGGGAGCAAAAATATGGATTTTCTCGGGGTCCCCAAGGATTGGGTTGGGCAACACTGTTCTAGGTGAACGATTTAAATCACTGGCCTCTTTGGCCTCCTTCCCCTAGAGAAAGGGGGTAGGGAGGACAAGGCACAGCATCCTGTTCTTAACAATGCAGTGTTTTTGGCAACACAAACCAATGACAAGATGACAGATTCTTTTCTCATGTACCAATCTTCCAAACTGCCAACCTTTTGAGCTTGGTCTGCAAAATCTGTCTGTCCCTGGCTGTTTCATAGTGGCACACTGACAGTTGTCCCTTTTTAGATGGACATGACATCGGTTTAATAGTATCTGCACACAACCAAAAACATCTAATCTACAAATACATCCAGCCATCTTTCAAATCCACTACAGGGTCACGATGAATCTGAAACCTGTCACAGAGCGTGAGGCGACTTTGATGGGTACATCCCAGTGTAACACCAACCTTGATCTATGGTCTAGGGTGCGGCTACAGGAAAAATAAGGGGGATTTATGAGTCGGATGTTAATTGATCACTGGATAAAGGATTTATTTGTTACAGTCACATAGCTCAGTCTACAGTAAGCCAACACAATATTAAGATAAGTCCTAAGAATATTAATCAATAGAAAAAACACAGAAAGCACATTGGATTACATGCTGAGATTGCACACACTTAAACAAATGCAGGGAGGCCCAGAAGAAATTCCGCAAACCATATGCTAGTAAGCACCTCAGCAGTGCAGAGGGAGGATACCAATGACAGGCCTCAGACACTGATTCCAACACAGTTCTTCTCAGTGTCACTTTCAAACAAAGGAGCTGTAAATTCTATTGCATTCACCAACTTTACAGGAAACATTCCTTTCTTCAGCCCTCATCTATTTATCTCCATTGGGGACAAAGCAACCCCATTACACCCAGACCACCTTGCAAACCATATTTTCTACTTCCTTATCTCCTTACCTTGGTCATTTATGCCCCTCCACAGGCCTCAACTGCTCCCCTCTGTGGTTTGAGAGAGAAATACAAGTAAGACCTCATAAGCCACAGTGGTGCTGCAGCAGGATCTACATGCACACATACAATCAGCATTGACCCTTGAGCTCTGATAGCCCAAAATTTATAGAAGATATATATAGGGGATATTTTGCCTAACAAGGACAAAATTTTGGGGTTTTCTTTTGGCCTATACCCGTGCATCACTGTTCCCTTATCTTCTGGATAAAAATCTTACTTTGTTTACTGATCAGTGGGCAGACACTGAATGCGAAATAAATGAGGTAAGAAGACATCGCATATAGCTCTGAGAAAACGATACATGTACAAATTAGTAAAACACCATCACAGTCATTGAATGTCTTAAAGAGCACAGCAGGACATCAGTAATCAGTCAGTATAAACTGCTTTGCACTATCTAAAAAAGCCCGTCCTTCCAAACTGAGTGCTCAAACAAGATGGACACTCATGAGGGAAGCTAAAGAGAGGGCAGTGATTATGTTGAGAGAGCTACAGAGTTCAGTCAGTGAGAGCAGATTAAATGTACTGCTGTAAACAATATGAAGAGCTCTGAGACTGGCCTGCACCAGAGGCTGGCAAGAAAGAAGCCATTACTGAAAGAAGCATTGTTTGTTAGCACACCTGCTGAAAACACAGCAGCAACCTAGATGAGACTAAAATAGAGATTTGTGGCTGAAATTCAAAGTGCTCAAAGTGTAGTGCAAACTTAACACTGCTTACACCTTAAATAACTTGTACCATGGAGTATGGTGGTGGCCAGGGGTGTTGATAGACATAAAGCTCTACTGGGGCACAGGCCCCCCACCCCCCATTACCCATATGATCTGAATGTGAGATTTTACTGGGGCAGAGCACATAAATACTGGGGCACATGCGTCTTGCGACGCCCATGGTGGTGGCAGTACCTTGCGTTGTGGATGTTTCTGGAAGATAAATTGTTCAAAAAGTTCTTAGAAAAAAGCAGGACAACCAAAAAAAAAAAAAAAAAAAGTGAAAGTCTCTCAGTGGGCCAGCAAAGTCCTTGCCCTAATCCCACTGTGAAATTGTAGAACTGTATGAAAACTGTGCCCTGCAAAATGGGTTAGCACAAACCCTAAAATACATAAATTACAATGTGGCTTTGCCCACTACTGAGGCGTTAATACTTTTGTGTTCTTCTTCTTTTACGTTCTTCTTGAGGCACTTCTTCCAGTCACTTTTCCTTATTGTCCAGCCTCCCTACCCTGTCTTAGATTTTGAAGGTCTCACATGAACAGAAACAGAATCTAGGTTACAGTAGTGCCAGAAGCTTGGCAGTTGCTTCTTGTTAGCAGTTTTTCTACAACAGCTGAAGCAAACAGCTTCTCCCCCTTGTGGATATATTTGTGCATCACAATTCGACTTTCCTGTGGCTGTGCATAGTCATACTGGTTGTGCTTTATGTGCATCTTACGCGCTTACTGCAAGTGCAACTAATTTGTTGTATGCATGAGTACTGAAAACCCTGGCCACATTTTCTGCATACTTTTGAAGGTGCATCTCTAAGTCTGCATTCCATGTAAAACTTAACTGGTAGAACAGGCACTTGACTACCATCTGGTTCAGCCCCTTCATTTCTTTTCTAATCAAGATTCTTCAGCAGATGTCCATTGTGTTCTTCAAGTGTTCCAGAAATTGTGACATCATATGTATCAGATGCAATGTGGGTAGACATCTAGCCTTTTTCAGCTTTATCAGATGCTGAAGCAGCTCTTCCATACGAGATGCAGACAAGCATTGAAGTCTTACTGAAAAGCTACTCCATATATAATATTTAATTCGGCATTGTTTATTTTTAATGCATTCAACGTCAAATTGCATCACAAATAAAATCTTCTGCTCCTTCGTATTTGGTAATACTTTACTTAAAGCAGTCATATAAATGCATTATAGATACCCTCATAATGCACTATAACGCATTCATAAAGTGTTATAAACATGGCTATAAATATTTAGAAAAAGACATAACACATTATAGCCATGTTCATTATGAATTATGAAGCTCTCATCTATAATGCATCTATAATACACTCCTAAGTACCTTCATACTGCATTATACAGACCATTATAATGCATTATAAAGGTATCTATACAGCTTCATAAAGCATTCTTAATGCATAGTAAACATGGCTATAATGTGTTATGACTTTTCATAATATATGTATGCCATGAAATATTTATAGCCATGTTTATAATATGTTACGAATGCATTATAGTGCATTATGAGGGTATCTATAATGCATTTATATGATTGTTTTAAGTTTAACCAACTGTTTATTCAAATTCACACTTCAAAATCCTGTAAAAATATCATATCTCTTGCACTGCAATCCACTCTAGCCCACCTAGACACTAGATACTGTTCTGTAATGAATTATAACTTGGCATTTAACACTGACATCCCTTCCCAACTGACCACCAAGCTCCTGGAAGAGCCAACCTATGCAAATGGATCCTAAACTTCTTCACTGGCAGACTCCCACGTGCATGTCAGCAGGAAATCCTCTTCCAGCCTGGTCCTCACCACCAGCACAGAGCAATGTCCCAAGGCCCCTGCTGTACTCCCTGTAGTCCCACAAGTGTGTGGCCAGATACAGCTCTATTATCCATTTTTTTGCTGACAGCACCAACAATAATTAAACGGATGACAGGGAGGAGGTGAGGCTCCCAGCAGAAGGGTGTCTGGACAACTAGTTCTCCCTGAATGTCACATACACTTAGGTGCTAGTCATCACCTTCAGGAAGTAGGAAGCAGGTCACACTCGCATTTAATTTGGAGGAAAGCTGTAGAGAGGGGTAGCAGCTTTAAGTTCCTTAAATTCACCCTCACTGCTGCCTTTAAGCGGGCACACTCACAGGCCGGATTGCATCCCTGGTACAGTACAAGACCACGAAACACCACAGGGAGTCATGAAAGCAGCACAGAGCATCTCTGGCCCTCTTGCTCTGCTCCCAGCAGCTTAGGATATGTACACCTCATACTACCTCCAAAAAGCAGATTGAATCTTGAAGAACTCTACTCTTCCAGCACCAGTCCTTTTCTACTTCCTCTCCTCTGGCAAGACCACACACAGCAGGACATCACGATGTTACTTTGAATTTTAATACTTCTTTAAAAATTGTGCTACTCTTTAACTGTTATATAAGCTACTACTTCTGTTGTTACTCACCATTTTGTCTCACCTTCTGTTACAAGATGTTGGACATGCTATGGGATTGTATTAAATGTCTGTTGTTTACCACGTTGTCACTATGGTGTTATTGTTATTTATTGCTCTCTTTACACTAGCCTGTAGCAGCAGGGCAGGCAGCCGCACATACTGACGTACAACTGTCACAGCGACAATCTTGTAGCATTTGTGGTCGGCCATCCAGACCATCACAGATTACAAGACCACACCACAGGGCTGTGGCAGTGAGACCACTCTCACAGATGCTCTGAATGACTTCTACATATTATTTCTACATATTGCTTGATGAAGACTACCCCCCCCCCTTGCTGTGAAAATGCTCATGAGAGTTTTACTTACACAAAAATGTTCTGAGGGCAGAAAGAAAAATGATTGGTTTACAGAGATTACCAATCAGATTGAAGAGGAGGTGGCCCCAAGCAATTAGAAGAAGTGGGACCAAGACATCTTCAACATTTCTCTGAGCCAGGAGGTCATCCCCAAGGCCACCAACACCATTCCAGTGCCATTTGTCATTGTGAAATGCTTTGAGAGGCTAGCACATCATAGCTGGACTCCTAGTCTCACACGACACCATCCAGCTCACCTATCATACCAAATGGCCTACTAAGAATGCTACATCCTCAGCTTTTACTGATTTTCCAGGCCCTCTCTGGAATTCTGGTCACTGGTTTCAGTTCAACGTTCAACAGCAGCGTCCCCCAGAAACTAAGAGGGAGGTTGCACTGGATCCTGGAGACTTCAGGAAAACCTTTCCAGCACCGTCACCAACATGGGCAGCGTGCTCAGCCCAATTCTGTTCACCCTGGTGACTCACGATTGTCCTGTATTGTACAGCTCAAGCAGCATCAGCGTTTTGCTGATGATACGGATGTGGCGGCTCTCATCAGCAACAGTGACGAGTCAGCACACAGACTGGAGGTGAAGTTGCTCACGGAGTGATGTGAGTGCCAAAAGCTCTCTCTCAATGTGAAAAGAGTCAAAGGCGGGATTGTTGACTTCAGAAAGGCCCATGTTGTCCACTTCTCACTGCACATTAACGGATCTGAGGTAGAGAGAGTCGAGAGCTCCTAATTTCTCTGGGTGCTCCTGGCGAAAAACCTCACCTGGACTCTCAACACCCAACAGATACAGAAGCATCTCCACTTCCTGTAGTCTCTCCACATTATACGGGCTGCCATAAAGTGCGTTCTGCCCAACAACTGCATCGCTGTCTGGTTTTGGAATAGCAAAGTCTCAGACCGCAAGTCCCTGCAGCAAATGGTGTAAACTGCGCAAAAAATCATCAGGGCTTCATACCCCCCATTAAAGACAATTTCCACAAACGCTGCACCTGCTGAGCCCCCAGGATTGAGGAGGACCCCTCCCACCATTCCCACAGACACCATCTGGCAGGAGGTACCAGACCATCTAATGCAGTCCTGCCAGGTTCCGCTGCAGCTTCTTCCCCGAGGCTATCAGGACACACCTTGCTGGCCCCCTTACCTGAGCAGCCTAAAAATACCCAGACCCCTCCTTCACTGGCTTGGCTCTTTTTTTTTTGTTTATCACTGGTTTACTCTCCCGACTGTTCCATTTATTTTACTGCTGCTACATTATTTATGACCATTGATTGCATAGTCAGGCACTATGAGAATATTGACTTAAGTCCAACCTCCTTGTCTTGTGCTGTCCTGCGTTTTTGCACCTTCTTGTTCTTGCTCTCTGTATGTTGCATTATGGTCCTGGGGAAACATTACCTTATGCCACGGTACACCTGTATATGGATGGTATGACAATAAAGGACTTGACGTAACAAACACTTGAAAATCAAAAATGACAGCGGTCTCAGTATGATAACTAAACCTTCTATTTAATGTCCTTTGGAAGGTTGAAATGCTTCTATCTTCACATTAAGTTTATCAGTGTAAATCCATGTACTCTTTTGGTGTTTCTCCTGCAGTGAACCTGACCAGGCCCTGACATCTGTTCTTACCCCCATTACTCTTCATTTGTTCTGTGATTCGCATGGCTACATTTTATTTTTAATTCTCACCAGCAGTTGCGTGTTTATTGTGTTTTCCCTCTGGGTTGTGTTGACCTCGTCCCTGTCCCTGTATACCTTAAAAACGGAAAGCCACAATAAACCTGTAATTCCATTCCCTGTCCCCAAGTAACACTGTTCTGTGAGCTGTCCCAACTGGCGCCATTCTCATTTCTTATTTACTCTTATCAGCTCCTCTTGTCCTTAGCTCTCCAGCCCCCCAGGTTGGCAAAAAAATTCCACAGCACTGTATTTGGAATACTTGCTTTTACCTGAGCTTTTCCTGTCACTCATTCTTCTCAGTCTGCACACGTAAGCTGCTAAAATTGCAGGCATGTAATATGCATCTTGATTCCTTCTACAGTGCCTCTGGTTCGTCTGCTGTAACAGCCTGCTCATTTACAGGTCTCCTCACATAGCTATGAGAGTTAATTGTACTCTTGCCTTCTCTGCTCGAATGCAGCAAATCAAAAAAAAGCTGGTCGCTTGCTTAATTTAAGTCAGCTTAAATCATAGGGCCATTATGTCCTGTGAGCGACATTTGCTTAATTCCTCAACTCAGCTAAAGTAATTCTTGCAGAACACAGAGCACTTGTTTTTTCTTAACAAAGAGGAGGATGACTGTGTCCCTTCTGAAATATGCTGGAAAGCTGCCCCAGGAAATTGGGGACACTCTGTGATTTCAAATTCAGCCTCCACTACCTTAACAGTGTCAGTGTAACTGAGGTGTTTCCTAGGTCTACAAACCTTAATATATCACCTCTAGCCTCACCACAATCGTTTGTTTCTTCACACTGTCTGAACGATGTTATTCCCTCGAGCTTCATGTTTCGGCTTTGCAATGGGAGTAGGTGGTAGGCCAGAAACATGCATAGCTTTCTGTAACTGCAAGGCAATACGTGTCAGTTAGGGTGCTAAGACAAGTCACAAACTTTTGGGATCATTTCATCTTTAAACTTAACTGCCTCCCGTCTTGTTTGAAAAATGTCATCAGTGTGTGTTAAAGCTCTGATGGCATCATGTGATCCACTAGTAGGTAAGAGGAGCCTACTTCACATACCACCCAGCAGGGGGTCACTGGACTTCTCCACCAAGCAGTCTGTCCATAATACAAGATACATTTTACAGCCCAGCTCATCCATTGGTCCATCCTCCTTTTTAGACCTTCTACTGCCTGGTAGTTTCTATATATATATATATATCTGTACTGCTTTTAATGCAGGCCTGTGGTACATTTCCATTTTCCTATCAACATTCATAATCTTGCTACAAATCATAATGTAGGTGTTACTCGGACATGCTTTTTAAATTACGGACAAATATTGTGCACAACCATCTGCTAAACAGAGTGGCCTTATCACCACTGAAATCTCTCTGATATGGTCTCTATACAATCCGTCATAACTAGGCCTCACTCCATGCAGTTTTCCCAGTCATTTCCTTGCTCCTGGTCTCTCTTTCAGAGTTATCCCTGCGTCTCAGAGGAAAGGGGGCACCCAGCCTGTCTAAGGTGTCGGGTTTTTAAAGGCTGCAACACCCCCCTCATCACTTCCTGCCTATGCAGCAGCCCCAGTTCTCACAATTTGCCAAAGCAAATGTGTTATACATACATTACAGCAGGCAACACATGCCTGCGCATCTCTCAGTCACATTTAGGTGTACTGTTTATTTTAGCCCGTTGCCCTGTTGAGATTTCATTAAAATGTTATGGTGCAGCAGTAGATACACTGCCTGGCCGAAAAAAAAATTTGAATTTACACCTCATACTACCTCCATTTGAATTTGATTTGAATTTATATCAGCAAATACTTAAGAGCGAATGACTGGATCATTATTACAGCCCAGCAACGTTATGCAGCAATAAAGTGAAGTCTGCTGAGTACCTGAATCTACTGGCCTCCATCCATCATCAATGGATTTTTTTCTCCCCTGTTAAAGCTAAGGGTGGCCCAATGAAAAATTCAAATGGCGACTTTTTTTTTGGCAGTCACACAGTAATCACATATCAAATAAATCTTATACGGACATAAGTGCACTTTGTATCCAAAGCTGCAGTGCATGGATCGCTTCTTGTCTGAAAATGACACCTAGTGTGAACTTCATCATAATGTCACACAACAGTAAGTTACAGTAAATTTCTAAAATTTAAAAGAGATATTGCTATTCTACTTTTAAATGAAATAACGCCCATACGCCAACGGTGGTCATATACTCAATGAACTATTATCCTTGTTATTATTTTATTACTTAGGACGGTAAGAGCTTTCAGCCTCTGTCACTCAGAATGTCGCAGTGACCTGTTCCACTGCCCAGGCCCATACTGCTATCCAGTTTGTTTTTTATCTTGCCAAAAGGTATCCATTGTTTATTTGCCGGGAGCGTCACTGAGTGTTTACAGCAGCAGAACAGTGGACTGGTGAGAGCCACACTCTGGTCCCCACACTAATCTAAACATGATTAACTTCCAGAGACAGAATGTCAAACAGACGTCTGGGATCATTTCCTTCCAAAAATAGGTTTTTTATGTTTTGTTTAGATACATAATAGAGTCTCCAATTATGAATGTGGAATGTTTTCACATTCGTAGAATGATACAGTGTAATGAGAAAGAATATAATCTTCGTGTTTATCCCTTCTGACCTTGAAAAATCAATCTCCTGTCATGGAATTAGTATTAAAACAGAAACATCCCATTCTTTTCAAAAGCTCAAAAGTATGACCATTAAACTGCGCCCAGTGTTTGTGTCACTGTGTGATTTTCCCCAGTGAAATTCTGCTGGGTAGTTAAAATTATCCTGTGGTACACTGATGTCATTATGGATTATTGATTTTTTTTCCCTAATATTGACACCAGGAAGAGGGCCTTTAGGTTTTCACATGTAGAGTCAAGGTAATAAACTTTTTAAACCCTCTTATTCAAAAATATGACTAATATTCCATTTCATTTTAAAATGTTATTTAAATAAATGCAGGCATAAACATTATTATCAAGGTTACATATGAATATTGGGCCCTAGAACCTGAAAGACAGGTAAGTTTAAAAGGTTTGACACATCAGATCATACAATGAAGAAGTTACACTGGTCCTAATATCGATGTATTTATTGTAGTTAAAATTCCTTTTCACATTCACTGAAAATCAGAGACAAGCACAGAAAACCACACCTGCTAAATGAATTGCAATAATTGAATTATTTGAATTAATACAATATTTTATTTTTTGGTTTCGTGTAAGCATGCTGTTCAATGATCTTATTCTTTGTGTTTTAAAGTAGGGGATCAAGAAAAAGAAATAAATTGAAACATAAATAAAATATAGGCTAATATTAAAGGCCAATGTCATGCAACTCCTGCTTAGGAGATTGGAGCCCATTTCAGGGAATATGAAGTGGAAGGTGGGGATGCATTGGATGGAGGTGATGTCTTACATATACCTATTTAGGATCAGCTTTACAGAATGCCTTTTGTGCATGAAAAAGTGAGGGAGACCCTAAAATAGCACGCCTGTAGATTTCATACACGTAGTTCAATATCACTACATTTAATTTGACGTCAAGAGTTCCTTTTCTCCAGAGAGACGGTTACATTAACTGATAATTATGTATCCTTTCTTCATCGCAGTAATTAAAGTCCATGGAACCAAGTTATCTGTGATGACATCATTGCTGTCGTATGTTTTTGTTTGTGACAGAAGGCAGACTCCAGTGGCCATTTTCAGCTGCAGTGTGCTCTTTAAATCTCACTGGCAGTCACGTCGCGAGACCACAACATTAAGCCATCTACCCATTTGTCCTTGTCAGTTTTTTATCTAGGACATGGATATGTCATTCTAGGTGAGGGAATTCCGGAGACATCAAATTTCCACTGGGAATTAAAAGTGCTGCTGCAGCTTATCTTTTTGGGAACTGTGGCCAAGACAGAATTTTTGCAACCAACCTAAACCTGCCTAGACCCTGGAAATTAGGATCTGATGGGATCAGGTCACGTTATGGCTAATTTGAACAAGGCACCTAGACCCATTTTAAGATTAAGCTCTTAGGACAAGTATAGGATAAGCTTCTTCCTTGCATTTTTTAAAAATAATTCTTCTCCCAACCTGTAATGACTATGCCTGTACACCTCCCCCTTCCTGCAGGGAGGGGGGGGTCAGATTAGCATAACCTTCCCGAGATGACCATGACTCTACAGGACCCAGGCTTTTGTGGAGAGGAGTGCTGCTCTCTCATTCCGCCCACAGGCTTGTAGACAGCATGTGGCTCTTCAGCAGAGCAAGGACAGGAGAAAGAACTAGTTCATACGACATGCCCCAGGGAATGCTCACCGACTGCCCATTATCCGGAACTGCTGGCCACATACGGATAATGTGGCACAGCTTGGATCGAAACAGGAACCACTGCAGCCCAGACCATACATGATGTATCAATAAGCACTATAAACAGGGATTGACATAACTGGTAGACAACTATACATTCACCTTTAAAAGCAATAGTCTATACCGCAAATGAAGTACAAATTAGCATATAAAGGTTAAAATGCACAATAAATTCTTGTCATATCGGCACAAATGCACATGAAATAAGTACACATTCATGCTGGCGTACTTGCGTACCAGTTATGTCCATCCCTGTCTATAAATCATGACCTACAACAACAACAATAAAAAGAATAAGAACAGCAGCAACAAGATAAAAGAATGAATTACACTCAATAACAGAATGAGCATGAAGATTTATTCTTTATAATTATCTGAATGGCTGGAGGAAATAACGTCTTATCTACATAATGAGGGCAGACTTTTAAATGCTCATTGACCTCTAGCAATGGATTCTAAAAGTTACTGCTTTGGAACATCTGTAATTTTTAAAATAACACTTATTTGTTTGTTTTGCATGATCTGTCCTTACATGTTACCCTCTAGTGACATATTAAAGTAATTGCCAAAGAAATATGAATTCTGTACTAATAAATCCATAGTGCTAGCTTCTAAGAAATATTCTTATAGTCCTGGGACAGAAAGATAATTTAGTCCCTTGCAACTACACAAACCTAAATATTAGTTCAGGTTACAAGATGCAGCAGAGATAGGACTAGTAAACTTTATACCGCTGCTAAATCTCTAAGATTAGCTCAGTACAAAATGCACTGGTTAAACAAGTAGTTAATTGCTTAGAAAAAAAGAACTGGCTCCAGCATCAATATGATTTAATTAGAACTGCAACTCCCTGTGTATCTGCTTAATGAGGCCCCCATCTCCAACCTTGCCGTTCACTCCGTATTTTAGGGATCTTCATTTAAACGGAAAAGCTTGTTCATCAACCGGTTCATCTTATTTAGCTGATTGCTCTTACGTGGATTACATGACTGCTTTTTAGTTAAGAAATTTCTTTCATCATCCTTAAAAATGTTACTTTACTTTTTACAGTTTCTGCTCCCAGGGTGGTGCTGTGGCTTGCTGGTTAGCACTGTGGGGTTGGAGGGTTGTGTGTCTGTGATTTTGTTCCCATAGACAGTCAATTGAACCCTGACACAACACCTTTCCAGCTGTGTTTTTTGCAAAACTGTCATTTATCTGTGATTGACGATTTGCATAATGCTGGCCAGGGCATGCGTCTGCACTTCTTAAATGATGACTTGTGAGCACCTTTAATGCCAGGTGCTAATGACATGTATTGAACGCTTTTAGCCAGTTCCTTGATATGCATGTTGGACTTGTTCATCTTTGAAGTGTTATCGAAACGAATAGACTGTTTTAACTGTGAAAGCCATATGCTGCTAGCATGTTGACACAAAGCACAAGTGCAAATGGATATATTACTCTAGGCATTTTCTGATGCTCAAAGTGCACAAAGTAGACGTAGGGTATTACCCACAACACTGTCTTATAGAAACACTGTGATTCAGTGAGAGAATACAGTTCATTTCATACCTAAGGGTATAAAACACTTCTGGGGCTTGTGCTGGAACATCTCACGCTATGTCCCTTCACACTCAGAGCTGGTCTTGTCAGTAGAAGAGGGATGGAGAGCAAGGGCCCTCTCCATCTCAGATGTCTATTTTTTTGAGGTATTGGGTCTAACAGCCAGCCACACCATGGTTATGCTACCAATAGCTGAAACCCAGGTGGATGTTAGGATGGCACTCGGCCTGCACCAGCACATGGCTGTTCAAACTAGGTCAGAGGTCAGTGGCTTTAAAGTGACCAGATGTTACAGCAGCAGAACCAGAAAAATCCAGAAAAGACTTGGAATATTAAATATTATCTCCATACAGGAGTGTAACTGACTTTGCGACTAAAAGTAATTGTAGCAGTAAGTGTTGTGGTTTCCCTGGTAACTAAATTCATCTTAAGTTAAGCAGCTTACTGTATTTACCGTTTTGTATGACTAAATGTTTGCTTTGGCACAGATCCTTAAACTCTGGGAAGGGGTCATTCAGCAGCAGATCCTCCATGTCAGAGCATGCCCAACACCGCACAAGACCAGACATCAATAAGGTGTTAATAACAAAAAGGTGACTCATTCAGTGGCTTATAAGCAAAAGACCAACTTTTGCATTTGAAACACCAACCAAGGTAAAATTTTAATACCATTACTAACTTTCCAGCACAATATCTCAAAGATTGTTACCAGATCATTTTAAAACTGCAGGCAGCTCTCTCTTCAGGATTTTACTGGTTTATCTCTAGTTTGAAAAGTTCCAACCAAATTAGAACATAATACATGTTGCTCAACTGTATTAAGTATTGCATCAGTTCTAGCTTCTGATAGAAGTGTCCTGGTAGTTTTTGCTCTTTTATGAAATAAGCGAAGAAATATTCATTCCCAAATTCTGCATTGGCACTTTTCTGCAACATCTCTAAACTTTGATAGTAATCAAAAGACCTAGATTCCCGTCATAAGACTTTGAGCCGGCTGCGACATCGCTATCTCGCTAAAGAGACACGCCTGTCGTGTTTAGAATAGTTTGGAGGTGGCACTCTGGTTCTTCGTCGCCTAGGCTGAGGGATGACAGGAGCAGAATCGGGTCCTGCTGTCCCTCTCCTCCTTAAAGCCACCGCTCATAGCCCTGAGGTGCCACTGCAGTACAGAGAGAGCTTTTCTATTAATAGTGCCACAGTCTGAGTCTGAAAGTCACAGGGACGTTCTGAGCACGGCCCATCAGGATAGTTTTACTTGACAGCAACTTTGCTGCTAAAGTCGGAGAGGAGAGAGTTTCGCCATAAACCCCAACCCGGCTCCTGTTATGTCCCCCTCCCTCCCCCCCCCGCCCCTTACGCCATATCACGCATATGGACACCTGCGCGCACGCACTGACAGATCCCCACGCACATGCAGACGGCGGATCTCCACCGGAGACGCTGCCAACTTAGACAAGATCATCGCACGCCTCACCCGCGAAACCCGGAGGCGTCCACTGCAGACAGCCTGCAATCAGGGAGAGGAGGAAGAGGACGAAGGCGAGGGGGGAGCGGGGGGAGAGACAAACAGCAACTTACTCTGCTCCTCGGAGAGAGAGAGTCTCTTTGGGCCGCAGCGTGCCGAATGGCCTGTGTAAATATCCCCCCAGAGCGAAAGGCTGCAGATTTCGAACGTGCAGTGGATCAGGAGACAGTGGCTGCAGCACAGAAAGTCTGGCCTCTGCTCTGACTGTAAGTGTAAGACTCATGCTCACACACCGCTTTGGAAATGATGAGAGCCAGGGAGCTCCCAGCCTTTCAGCCAATCAGGCGCTCCCACTGCTCTCCAAACACCCCCCCAAAACAAGTTTCTCTGTGGGGGTGGCTGGACCTAGAGGGCTGAAGAACTAACAGAGGGAGGAAGACGGCCGTGTCAATTCAGTGCCATGGGATTTTTGTCATTGCATCTGCCCTGCCCTAATCCCTGTCTTTTGGTGACGGTCAGGTGACCACAAACAACAGGGGGGAGGCAGCGGCTCATTTTAACCTCAGTCTGCGCAAGCAATTCACGAAGAAGGCTATAAAAACAATGCAGTCATTAAAACAGTCATCATAATGCACTATCACTACCTTCATAATGCATTATAATGGTCAGTAGAAGTATAAAGGATGCTTAGTACTGCGTTATGAAGGTATCTAAAGTGTGTTTTACCTGAGAGCTTCAATGAGCATTCCTAAGGCATAATAAACATAGCTATAATTATAATTTTTATAAAGTGTTCATAATACTTTATGAATACATTATAATGCATTATTAAGGTATCTATAATGCATTAGAATGACTTTACCAAATATTTACCCTAGTGTTACCAATAATTGAAACGGCAAGAAAGATGTTATGAGTTCCTATAACCTACACAATTTCAAACTTAAACGCAAGGCAAGATTCATGCAAGCAAGCCTCACAAATTGCAAATTTTTTAAACATTGAACCTTTCAGTGTGCACATATTCAGTTGACCTTGTATTAAACAGCCTGACATGGGTTCTGGTCTCAGCATAACCCTGTACTGGATAACATAATAATGTGAAAAAGTCAAACTTCTTTTCTTGGTTTAAGCAGAATATATTCTGAAATCGTCACCCTCAGTTTCTCACATTATATGAGCAGCTGAAGCATGCCCTACCGTAGGACATTAGGATATCATGCTATCTGTACTATCAGGCTCAGTAATCAGAGTTAATGAAACTATCTCATATACAGAGAGCCAGCAATAGGAGGGACTCGATTGGTAGGCTTGTTTTTTAATTATATTTCCAACCGCGATTGAAATCAATCTGATGGTCACAGCATAGAGAGCAGCTCAGATTAGCTAATTAGGCTTAATTTGGCCATGAGCAAGAGCAACTGGGAGAAAGAGGACGTGGATCACGAGCCAGAGACAATAAGAGGACGGCTGCCATTGAATGTTCAACGTATAGCTGAATAGCAGTGCGGTTTGTACATGCGACTTGGGCTCGATCTGCAATAAATTTCAGCCTTTTCTGAAACATGAATGAAAAAAGTTTTCAATCAAGATATTTATTCAAGCCATTGTTGCTTACCACGGGTTCCAGACTCACTTCGGCCTGAGCTAAGGCTTTTTGGATGTAGTAGGAAGGTAACCTGCTATAATGCTCTAGCCTAATTTTATATTTAAAAAAATCTATGTTGAGAAACAAGCGATCTTCAGATGGATCCACAGGACAAAGAAAATGGAGTATAGACCAGGGCAATTTTATGAACACCCTTGGAATGTGATGTGTAGGCCAACCGAAACCTGTCCTCTAGTTCTCTGACTTAAACAGGCCAAATCGCTGACCCACAAAGGCCAGACCGCACCTTGCAGACACTGCCTCTCACATGCAGAATGAATTTACTTTCTCTAGTTATAAATTAATAACGTGTGGGCAGAAGGGCATGAACCCTGACCTCACCGTACTACGGAGTCATCCCTGTGTTTCAGACAAGATTTCTCCACAATGTGGGGACCGTTTTTTCAGTCCCTACAAGTTGAAACTCAATTTTATAAAAATCTGTGAATGCAATCAAAAACAATAAAAATGTACCAAATGGCTTTTTGTTTGGTTACTTATGGCTAAAATTAGGGCTGGGTAGGGGTTAAGGGTGTCTAGGTGGGAGTATGGGTTATGCCCATAGAAATTAATGGGAAGCACCCACAAAGATAATAATATAAATGTGTGTGTGTGTGTGTGTGGATTATGTTTATGTTACATCATGGGGACCAAATGTTCGCCACAATGTAATAAAAACCTGTTATTTTAACGTTGTGGGGACCTTTCTCAGGTTCCCCCAAAAATCTGTGAATGTAATCAAAAAATATACATGCCAAAAGTCTCGTATTTTGTTTGGATACTTTTGGTTAAGGTCAGGACTGGGTAGGGGTTAAGGTTGTCATGCTGGGATTAGAGTTTTCCCCAGAGAAAAGAATGGAGTCTCCACAAAGATATAATTACAAACCTGTGTGTGTTTGTGTGTGTGTGCGTGTGTGTATTGGTCATAACTGAAACTCTCAAAACTCCCAGCATGCCCTGAACTGGCTGCTGGCTGAATGCATCACAGAGGGCTTTTGTAAAAGCACATTGATTACTGACAGTGCAGAAAGACTTTTGCCTTGGGCAGTGGTAACAGACAGCCGTGTCAATGGGTCTTCGGGGGAAGCGTGAGCTTTTGGTGCCCTGGCTGCTCTCCTCAGGATGCAGGAGCTGATCCACAGCAAAAGGCTGGATGACAGGCAATAGCCCTGCAAGGTGAGCCCAAGGGTACGGATGGTCTTCCTTACACAAGGTCAGTTTGTCCCCGTTATTCACACACAGAAGCAGTCGCACCACAAACAGATCTTTTGCTTCTCATCAATCATATTACTTGTGTGCTTCCACTTAACGGGCAAAACAGAAGCAACACGCATCCATCCATCTTTCAATCATTACGCAGCACAGGGTCACATATATTTCAAAGTAATATGTCACCACCACAAAGTCGCACAGACCATGTACTCAAGATAGTGAGAAAAACTGCGACCTCACCGCATTTTGCCCTTTCTTCTGGAAGGTCTTAGCTTTGCCATGGGAAATGCCCACAGATACTGAGAAAGAGAAGCGTGTGACGCTGGGATTTCTTAGCAGACCATGGTTCATTTTACACTTCACTTTTATCATGGCTAGATGTCAAGAATTGGGAAACACAAGTGCTGCTCATGCCAACGCTTTACTATTCAGGCAATCTGTGCCGACAGCAAAGGGGCTGCTGTTGGCAGTTACTAACAAAGCAAACAGCACACGCGACAATATAAACAGGCTCTGGCAATAAGGGAAAGGTGGCGTGAACCAAGTAGCTGAGTGGCGGCTCGCTGGAAACACGGTGGCCTCACGCCTTCGGGGTCGAGGGTTCAGCGATGGGCTCCAACTGTGGAATTTATTTAATTGTGGCCTGATAGATTTAGTTCAGGTACTCCAGTTCCCTCCCACAGTCAGTCGTGCAGTTGAAGGTGACTTGGTGTCTTCGAAAATGTCCATAAAGTGTTGTTTTCTGCACTGAGATAAACTGGCATCCTGTTCCCTGCCGTGTCCTGTCTATCTTTGGACAGAGTCCAGACTCACTATGACCCAGCACCAGACGAGAAAATGTACTGATGGACGATTGATTATAAATGACCTCCGGACTCACCCTTCAAAGCCATCGTGGAAAACATTATAAATGATTTATTTGTAGTAATTGCTGTACATACACAACAATACAAATGTAGAGTAACAGTGTGTCCCCTTGTGGGTTCACCATATCCGGAGATATACTGGAATAATTATCAGTTTGGCATTTGGCAGCAGATTCACGGTCAGCTGCAGTTACCAGCCCATTTGCAAACTCCTCTGTCATTGTCTCTACATATCATTCAGGTAACGTCATATAATCTGTGTGATAAACTGACCATAATATCTTCACATAAAAGTTAAACAACAAACTTTAAGAGCAAAACTCAAATAACACACTGATTTGCAGCTATGCAAATGAGAGCACTCCAAACATTTTGCAGACGCCATATCAGAAATAGCATTTACATTTATGTGAACCAAGTTAAATGAGACCCCTCTGAAAGCCCCCCATTCCTCCCCAGCTCTATCAGAAGAGAAAATATTCAAATTTAATTTGAGAAAATGAGCAGCTTGAGAGTGGAATAGCATGAAGATAATGGGAGGTGGTGGCATATCTTAGGCTGGGAGTTCTGTGCTCTGGTATTATACCGAGTGTTTGCCCAGGCTAACAGGAACATGCTGTAAGTTTGTCCTACACTGGACTGGCATCCCATCCAGGATGTTCACCTGATCTATACTTTGTGCTTCCTGGAGTGACCCTGTACTAGAAAAGTAGTTGGAAAATGGATGGATGGATGGAATCTTGAGATTCTCACACTATAGATATATGTCCTGAGAACTATATAATGCTATGCAATTCTAACAATCAGAAATATATCTTTCCCAATAAAAACAAAGTCCACAACATTTAAAACTAATTTGCAGAGCATGATAAAGAGGTGCACATTTATAACTTATATATGGTCTATAATCCACTGGGAGAGGAGAATCCAGCACTGAATGCATATGAGGTCAGAGGCTGTGTGGAATATTGTTACCAGATCAGTCATTTTTCATTTGTGACACTGTATATTCACATGCATGTGCTTAATAATCAGTCACCCATCACTGGCTCATTGAGTAGGTGTGGCCATGACCTCAACCCCATGTAAGATGCCTTGAGTGATGTCATCATTACAGACAAACAACAACGTGCATCTCTAGCATTCAGTTTCAGATGTCAGTGTCTTCAGAGACAGACAAGGCTTTATCAAAGACAAAAGCTTCCAGAAGGGATATTATCCTATGCAAACATGCTTGCTAACACAGCACAGTATGTCAGACTTGGGATTTGCTTAAGGCCCAAAGATCCGGCTGCTGCTTGCAGCCATGCTTGTGCCGCACTGTATTCTCATCAGACATTTTTGGCATTGTTCTTCCTTTATCATGCCCCTATTTTTGGTCCAGACTAACCTTAATTGTATCTAAGCCAGGGGTCTCCAACTCCAGTCCTGACGAGCTACTATCCAGTCGGTTTTCTATCCTACCTGGCTTCTGATGAGCCACACCTGTTCTCAGGTAAATACCATGGCCAGGTGTGGCTCATCAGAAGCCAAGTAGGATAAAAAACCGACTGGATAGTAGCTCTCCAGGACCGGAGTTGGAGACCCCTGATCTAAGCTCTCGCCTTCAGTACTATGCAGCCCTTTGAGAATAACTTTGACATTGATGTTTTTTGCCAAAATATGTTTTGCATTCTGAGGTTCCGCCTATCTCTAATACAATCAAGTATCTAACAACTAAGGGCTGACGGAGGTTTTAAGATTTCTTTTTTCATGAGAAACCCCATTTAGATTATAGGATAATGATGGAATTTTGTCAATTTACAAAGTGTCTTGGCAAAAACTACACCACATAAAGGTTCAAAATATCCTCAGTGGCTATATTATTAGGTGCATCTAGCGAATACTGGGTCTGATTCTCTCTTGCCTCCAGAATCATTTTAATGGTAATTAAGTGGTAAAGCTCTAAAGGGATGTGTCTGTCAGCTAAGCGAACTTCCCAGAGAAACCAGAAATGTGGGAATTTCTAGTGCTGCTGTTAAATATCTTACAATGCATTGTGTCTGTTCCCCAAAAAGGCAATTGAACACTAATGAGGCAAGCTGGAAAACTAGCTCATGAGAAGCAAACATGCTGGATGTCTATTCAAGCGAATTCCACTGTGAAGATGTGAGTATTCTAAATAACTCTTCTGCATTCAATGCTCTGGGGCTGTAAAGTACACAAAACATAAAATCATTCATGATACACTCAGGAACAGAGGAACAGAGGAAGGACATCCAATATCCACACACGCAAACTGCTGTGAAAAAAATCCACATATTGTAAAAATAAATGTGCATACAAAAAAATATGTGCAAATGCATTTCTCTGTGTGTATGTATCATATATATATATTACATTATGGGTACTAAATTTTGACTTTGTGGGGACATTTTTCCCACTCAGTTTTAAAAAATCTGTGACTGCAATCAAAAAACTAAAACAGTCTCGTATTTTGTTTGGTTATTTGTGGTTAAGGTTAGGGTAGGGGCTGGGTAGGGGTTAAGGGTGTCATTGTTGGGATGAGGGTTTTGCCTAAAGAAATTAATGGAGATTCCCCACAAAGATATAGATACCTAGTCTCTCTCTCTCTCTCTCTCTCTCTGTATGTGTGTGTGTGTGTGTGTGTGCGTGTGTGTGTGGTCCAGGTAAACCTTACCTTGTGGGGACCAAATGTCCCCACAACATTATGAATACCCATTATTTTATTTTTTTAATAAAAATCCGTGACTGCAATGAAAAAACTAAAAATGCTAAAACTTTTTGTTTTTTTTGTTTGGTTACTTATGGTTATGGTTAGGGCTGGGTAGGGGTTATGGTTGTTATACATAGCATTAGCATTTTTCATTTTTTAGCAGTCCCCATAAAGATATGATTACACGACTGTGTGTATAAACCACTCATTGCCCATAAGGGAAAAGAATTTCTCTACCCCATATTCAACTAGATATGCAAGATTTAGCATCCTCAATCAACACACCACAATCAAATGCTTCATACACTAATAACTCATAAATGCCACTGAGGACATTTTCCCACCCCTATTGGTATTGGTTTGTATGAACTTGTAATTTCCATTCTCTGCCACTTTTTCAATGACATGTTTGTCTGGACCACCACCTCTATGCCTCCAGTTAATTTGTCCACAGAACACCATTCCAGCTCTCTCTCTTCATGAACATGATGCTTATGTACTGAGGACAGGCGTTTATGTTAGTGCTGATTTCCACCTCGACTGCTGCCTTTCTGATGGACACTGGCCTCAGCTGATGCCAGGATGGCTGCCAATTCCTGCATGACATTTGCTTCTGGAGAGACTTTGGCAGGATGGCCATTCCGGAAACATTCTGCCTTTTGGACATTATAATAAAATAGTACACAGTACAGTGTAATTGAAACCTTTCATTAGAAGCCTTTCGACTTTATTTCTGTACTTATGTACAGTACTCCTCCCCCCCCCCCACACACACACACCACAGGAAGTTAATCCCTTTGCCCTGCCACCAAAACTTTGCAAGATCAGCTTTGACTCCCCTCCCCCATTACAGAATAAGTTCCTCAACACTTTTCCATGCCCTGCAGATGGAAGCTCATTCTGGTCTGCTTCCAGCTTTCCAGCTCCCTCCAATAAACAAAAACATACTTTAACTCAAAATTGCTCCCACTGTTGTTATCTTCAGATGTATGTGATTCTACAGGAATGTACATAAAAAGTAGTGATGTTTGGCTCCCACAGAAAAAACATATATTTGCAGCCCATTTCAAGGTCATTATCTTCAGTTTAAAATTGTTACAGATCAATCATGTTTTTCGGAGACCCGTGCTATGGAGTAATACAATGACCACATAGGTCCCTGTAGTTTGTAGTGAAGTGTAGTAGTTTGCAGTCTAATGATAGTTTCTGTTCCAAGGAAGCCTCTTTAGACACCAGAGTGCTTCCTTCAACATACTCTGAGAAGATCGAGATCCAACAGTCACCAGTGGAAGCACCTTCACTCCAAATATTTCTATACCGCATGCAATAATCCAAGACAAGATTTTTTTCATTACTTTAATTTCTGGTTCTAACAGCTGTATTATAACCCTGTGGCTAAATGAATTCTGATTGGATATATTTAGATATAACCAGATTAATTCATGTCAGAAGTAATTAGCCTGAAATTGCTTTTGTAACATCTAAATGAACAAGATAGTGCATTAATGACCTTTTCACGCTCGTTTATCAATACATTTTGAATAAGAATTGCGTAAGGTTTGCTTCAGTTGTGCAGAAATAATTTGAATGTGCTGTCTATCAGATAGACACAGCTATCTCATTCATGGAAAGATGACAAGATCTTTAAGTGATGTCCATAGTGTGGTAATTATTCATGCCATGTTACTAAAACCTCGACCATGCCGAGGGAATTTACTTCAGTGAATGACAACATTGTGTGTCGTCATCAGAGATTGGCTTTCAAAACAGAGAACATTTAATACATCTTTCTGTAAAGAGGTGCATCTCCGACATCACTGTGTCCACCTAACTTTAACAGGTCCTGTTACTGTTGACCACATGCTGTAGAGACAGACAGTTGTATTATTTATGGTCACAGTTGTGTTTTAGTATAACCAGGACAGTGACAGGGCAGGTATAACGACATCGCAGAAAAAAGTCATTCTCGCTAGAGGGGCATTTTTTTCTGTTATGGCACTTTTAAAGAAACGAAACTCTAGTATTTACCACATCCATCATGCTGAGATATACAGACACTCCCCGGGTTACGATGATCCGAGTTACAATATTTCGACATTACGATCAGTAAATATTTCTCACGTTCAGTACAATATTCAATAAATTGCATGAGATATTCAACATATTATTATAAAATAGGTTTTGTATTAATGATTTCGCTCAGTTATAGTGTAATGTAAGTGTTCTAATTATGTTTAAGGTAGGCTAGGCTATGATGTTTGTTAGGTTAGCTATACATTATTAAAATCCATTCTCGCTTTAAGATATTTTCACTTTACGGTAGGTTTATCGGAACGTAACCCCATCGTAACCTGGGGAGAGGCTGTTGTTCAAGTACTTGGTATAACACAACCTAGCGCATATTGTGAAAATAAGGGAAAAGCATGATTTGTTTTTGTTACTGATTGAGCATAATGTTCGTTAATGGTGGAGGAGTTCAGTGGCATTCATCGCTAAATCTCCTTGAGAAAGCAACTGTTAAACAACCAGCTGGACATTCACAAAGAGGTTTCTCACCTAGACAGAAATTTGTTAATCACAACTCACCAGTTGCCACCACTGGCAGCGAAGATGAATGGCTCAGAATAGTGATTCTCAGGCTTGCAATATGACTACTACTGTATGTCAAATGAGTTAACCCCTATGAGGCATGTGCCACAGTCTGCCAGCGACTCCAAAAACATCCCCTTACCGTGCTATCACAAACACGGTCTAAGGAGCTCAGCACATGTTCCGCTCACCGCCATGACATTATTCCCGATTATCCCTCCTCGACAGAAATGCCACAAAGCTTTTATGCTTAACAGTTCCAGCAGAAGGCAGCGGGTGACCTTTCCATAGATATAACCCGAATGTCCCCAGAGACACAGATGAGGCCATGGCTCTTCGACCTCCTTCTGTAATTTCATGATATTATTGTAAATTAAGGCCCGGGGGGTCTGCATCTTGACATTCATTTTATGTTAGGGGAGACTGGGGACTTGGGGTCTATTTAGGTGCCTGGGAATGAGATGACAAAAAAACCATCACACAGTCTGAGCACAGATCTAGAGGGATAAATAGGTGAATTTTCTGATCACAGTCACACTCCTATTTTAATAGCTAAATCAAAACGCAATGTTTGTCTAACAGGAGCTGCACCACATCAGGTCAGGAATATTTGATATATTCTGACAATTCACTGTATTTTATATCAATTCTTCTGTACTTCAGCGTTGTTTTGCTTTTATTTCCTTTCCTTTTTATCATGATACAATCCCAATGCACTTGCCGTCTTTTTCCAACAAAACAAAACTAAAGACGACGGACTATGTACCAAACATAGCATTTACAACGGAGTGTCTTTATCCGAAGCACTCGGATGTAGGGGATGTTTTGGACATACCTGGTAGAGTTTAATGATATTTTTGAAGATGATCTGGCTGTTTGTATAAAAGAAAGAATACAGGGAGTACCTGAGGTAAAGGCACCAAGCTGGCATTAAAGTGGAGGGAAGTTAGAATCTTAATATACTGTGACTAAGTGACAGTATTATGACTCAGCAGCATGAAAATAGAAACATAATGACAATCAGCATTTATGTTCATCGCGAATGACTACATGCAGGGGCTTGGAACAAAAATACACCTGCAAACTTAAATCCCCCATTTTTATTTTTTTCAGCCCTTTCCCATCGATACGTAAACCGGTTGATCCATCATTGCATACAAGCATTCCAAAGCAGACAAAAAGTAGGCTTAGTGCTGCCCTTTTATTATGTTGCAATGCAAATAAAACACAAACTTGTCAACCTGTTGTCACCTTGACCTGTTTTCATTCACGACTTACACAGCACACATAATACACAATTTTTATTGCGTACTTCACTATTGTTGAACCAGTACGATTGCGTGTCACCAACAAAATCACCTTCAACGGTGTACCTGCAAGTACCATTTTGTGGCTCACTGTACCACTAGTGCCATCTAGTGTACAAAAATGGTTAAAACTACACACGTCAGTTCCAAGCAGGCTGAAGAAATGCTTGCGTTTGGTTTGCATCTCCATAACTTTCAGAGTAAAAGAGTCATTTTCTGACATGCTTCACCTGAAAGGAGCAGTATCAGAGGTTCAATGATGTAGCGTTTCAATAACTGAAATAAATGAAATGCTTTATTTGCCATTTGCCCACGTACAAATACAGATATAACACCTCTTTTTGGCATATCACATCTTGCTGGCCTTTGAGCCACACAGACATACAGTTGAGAGTGAAACGTGGGGTCAGACAATTTATCTGGCACCCTGGAGCATTTGGGGGAGGGGGTTTAAGGGTCCTGCTCAAGACCAACAGAGACGCAACTGCTCTGCCGAGGCTCGAACTGACAACTGCCCAGGTCGCAGACATTGAGGTCTAACTCAGCGAGTCACACAATGCCCTGGCATGTCTGTGGCCCACTGGGTCCGTGACATGCTGAATGTGGAATACAAGGCAAATTTAACTTGCAATAGCAGATTGATTTGTACACTTAAAATATGGTCAAAGTTTGTGCTTTGTGTCAATGCTGAAATGGCCTTAATTACACATGATCTGAACTTACAAAGTAAACCGAACACATGCAGCCCAATGGGAGGTCAAGCAGCCTGTCAAGCTTTTCCACAAATCCTCCTAGGACTCTGGATACACAGCGGAGGTGATTAGATTCAAAAACCACAGTCAGTTGCCAGAGCCCTCTTGGTACCATTTACCAAGGGTTCCCAGAGGTAGCGGTAACAGAGGTGCTAATGAAAACCAAGATACTTCCGAAAATGTGGGGGAATGCATACAGACTAGTCTAAGGAATGTCAATTCTCTGAACTGTAGAGCAGGGGGAGGGGAGAAAAAAAAAAAAAAAAAAAAACCCTACACACACACACACCTTAGAGATTCTGGAGTGGCTGACATTTCCTCAGACCATTTGAGCAGATGACAGACTGGACTGTCATTTTTCAGCTAGTGATTAGGAGTCCCCCAGCAAAAGCACCACCAAGGAAGGGACTCCACTGAGATCCCTTACTTGCCCTTAACACAGGGCTCCTGTTCCATCATGCGTCCGCAATACTATCAGGACTTAAACAGGACAGAAAACCAGAGAAGGCAGGGATGCAAAAATTGAATGGCATGAATGCCCACCTTTTACTACTAAAAAGGTATGACAAGAGCCAGAAAATACATTTTATGATTTATTGTCAAATATGTTCATGTTGCACAATTTAAATGTGGCATCATGTCTAGGCACGAACAACACACCAGTGACATTCATTACTACAAAGCCATGTTTCAGCTATGAGCACCAACCCTATTGTTCCAAGAATTCTAGGAAGGCAAGCCACAAGATGCATCCAACCCCATACGACAAAGTTCCTATGGAGGAATGGAGCTTCCATCATCGACCTGCAGTATCCCGATGCAGGTTTCTCAAGAGGGAAGCTTTCAAACCTTACATCTTAGGTGAAGGTCAATCATAGCTTGCAACATTGAGATAAGACAAAAATTTAAATACATTTCAGATAGTTTCTTCATTAAGGACATCACTGCCCATAAACCAATAAGCACAACTTAACTAGGCCTGCAATCACAGTGGTCAAGACTCCAGAGCTGGAATCCATGCCGCATCCACATTGCCCTGAAGGCAGGGAGGATGATGAGGATCAGCATACATTTCTTGGGCTCTCAGTTTCCCCGAGCACAGCTCAGGCGGTTCACACACCCAAAAGACCAAGTAAAGCAGAACATTTAGACAGGTGTCCTTTTACAAGTTAAATATTCACAAAGTTTATAATTTACAGATATAAAATTTAGTGTAAAAAAGAACATAGCAAAAAAAACAAAAAAAAAAAAAAAAAAAAAAGCAGTCATAATTCACACATGCAGGAAGGCAAAGTGAGGAGCAGCTGCTGCCACCACCCAGCAGAATTAGCATCTAGTGAGGTTTGAGGGGTGGGGAAGTTCTAAAGTAACTTGTGCAGCATTCCATTACCAAATATTCATCCCCAACAAGACATTTAGCTCGGCTTTGGTAAGAGGTACAATCCCTCAAGATTACAGTTGAACACTTAAATACAAAATGTACAGTACTGGCTTTCACACTGCTTCAGAGATTGTCAGGGCAGACCAAAACACCAAATCGAGTCCATCCAGGAGAAAGAGCTCAGTCCTCCTTGGTCCGATGCAGCCCATTTCCATTCTGCAGCCCCTTGGGAAGCCGTTTCCCTTTGGTGTAGGCGTGATACCAGAAGTTCAGGAACAGCAAGAGGAACACCAGACCATACAGACCAATGATGTAGACAAAGACTGGGAACTGGTATGGACAGTCCTTCATGAAGAAGTACTGGCCAATGTGACTAGTCACCATCACAAACTGGATCTGTAAGATACGCGGGAAGGGAGAACAGTCAGGTTTGACATATGCATATACAGTGATCAGATGCAGTTAGAGCAGTCAGTTTTACTAGAAGACTAGGGCTGGATACTGAGGCCCCACCCATACCGGTGCAAAAAAAAAAAAAAACTGTGCCAATACCTGAACTAGTACTTGGGGTGGGGGGTGGATAAACAGACCAAACACATTAAAATGGCTTAATTTGAACTTCAAGAACATAAAGAAAATAAAGAGCTTAAAAACATACATAAACATAACCCAGCTATAATTTGTTCTCTACACAACACGTTTTGGCATGTTTCACATCCCAGAATTGGAATCGTAAGTACAGCCACACATTGTTTAGCTTTAGACATCTTAAATTGTGTTTAAAAAAGGTAGCCACTAGCAAATGGCAGGCATCAGCTGACAGGGAAAGTGTGATCTTAATTAGTGATGCATGCGAGGTACAGCGATTCCTATGATGCCCATGCATGAGGGGGCAAATTGCAAGTTGACAGTTCAGGCATTTAAGTGGCACTGAAACCTGTGCCAATACGGTCTGGTACATGCCAATTGTATACGAACTGGTGTCACATCGGCACTTTCAATACCCAAAGGCTACATGGCCATCATGCAAATATTTAGGTAAATTGGTTGAATTTGGGTCATTTCCTGAATTTCACCAAGAATGCTTTAATGGCAGGTGGCAAGAAAACTACCAGGCAGTCCTGCTGCTTAGGGGAGTCAACATGCATGATCTTTAATACAACCCACAAGTGTGAAAAGCCAACTTAAAGCAAAACCCAAGCATTGTCCTACTGAATAATCTTGGTAGTGACCATGCATTAAGGCTTCACATGTACAGCCAACACTTACCAGCTGGATGGAGGTGAGATGCTTCTTCCACCAGAGGAACTTCTGGTAGGCAGGCCCCATAGCAGACAAGCCATAGTATGTGTACATGATGACATGGACAATACAGTTGAGCAGAGCATGGAAGGTGCCAAGACCACCTGCGTTCGGGGGGCGGAAGTCTCAAGTCAAAGCCACTCCAGGAAATTAAGACGAGTAGACTAATGGCAGATGCTGAAGAAAGGTTACTGCATCATGAGGGTTTATCCCTCAGCAGATTAACCAAGAACTAAGGCTACAGAGATCAAATCCAGTACAACATTAAGAAGCTGGAGCTCTGCAAGCTGATTCATACCTGGAGCAAATTTGACACCAAACCACCAGGTGAAAGGCATGATGGAGTGATGATAGACATGTAGGAATGTGATCTGGCTGTTCTTTTTCCGGAGGACAAAGAAAACCTGCAAGGAGGACCACATTTTAGAGCAGCTAGACCAATCACTGATGGGGAAGAGTGGGGTGGGGGCATCGAAAGGAATATGTACCGTGTCCAACATCTCGATGAACTTTGAGAAGTAGTACAGCCAGCATGTCCAAGCCATCTGAAAAGCACGTAGAAAATCATTGTAATACCCTGGATTTTAAGATCTAAATGCCAAGTTATTAGTTCTGTTCTTACCCGCATCGCCTGGGGAGAACTTGAGTAGTCTACCACATCACAGCGGAAAGAATATCCCGTTGCCCAGCCAGACATAAGGAACTGCAGAGAAAGTCATAACAGATGCACTTGGTACAAGTGTTCTGAACTACATTTAGTATACAAACGCAATGCCCAGTTCTCATGTTTACTGTGGGGTGGGGCTATAATTTTGCACCAAGGTGAGTGGGGACTTATAACCAAGTTAACAAAACATCTATAAACTGAAGTAGCAGCATGTTAATGAACAACAAGCTACAATTTGTTCTTAGCAATCACTTGAGTGGAAGTCACATAAAAGTTGAAACTTGCAGTCCGTCTGACATACTGGAATGTCAACTCACCAGAAAAGAATGCGGCTTAACAGATACTGCCAGATCTTAGTTAGCAAAGAGTATGCAGTTTAGTTTGCGTCACAACTGTACACGTTAATGACGCCATTAAAATTAGGGCAAACAGGTATGCACAAGTCAGCTGTGCCGCCATTTTGGAAATGCAAATTTCTTATGTTTTTGGGAATTTGCCAAATTATAGCTTCACAATTAGTGAAGACTATAGGACAGCCACAACACTAGATACAGGCACAAGGCAGACATGTTTACGTTATAAATTCCATTACGCACCTCATAACACATGTAAAGAGAGAAGGCCACCACACTGAAGTTGTATACAATCAGAACTTGCTTGAGGTCAAGGGGTTTGCGGTTTTCCATTAGTCTCGGACCAAGGGAAGAAACGAAGTAAATATATGCAGCAATGATGATGGTCTGGGGCAGGGGGGAAGACATAAGCAGCCAGTTTCCGGTCCGGGGATCTGAAGAAACAGGATCAAGGTGTTAACATTGAAGCCAATTGCCCTGGCTTACTGTAGTTCTGTGCAATACATACTGGCAGAATTACAAATAATTACACAGGTAAGGCATGGAGAACTAGGTCCCCTTTAAGAGCAAGGAGAAATTCGTATCTAGACATTTTACTAGATTACAGAAGTAAAATCCCCATCCCACAGCAATGCTAGACATGTCAACTCACCAGCATCTTTGATCCATTCATCATACAACAGGACAGCTCTGGACGTCAGCTCATTAAAAGCCATCTTTGCACAAGCCCTGGAGCCGTCACTGAAAGAGGCAGGACCCAAGGGGAAAGAGGGGATTTAAGTTACAATTCAGGTTGACCTAAATAAAGATTAGGTGAGAGACATTCTAAGCCAGGGGCACATGACTAATTCAGTAACTGAAGTGAAATGATCATGGAGCAACAATTCATCCCAGGATTAAAAGGTCAGAGGATACCAAGGAATGAATCAGGGACAGACTACAGCCACCACTTCAGAACAGGTATGGATGACTTAAGCTGCAATATCTAGTCGTTTCAAGAAGTCTTAGCACTGTTATGCTTGAGTTATTACATTAATGCTAATAAAGACTCGGTAGCTGAAACCTGCCCATAATACATGAAGAGGCTTAATACAAGGCAACAATAAAATTACAGAAACCAGTGACCAGCAAGATGTTCCTGTTGAAGTGTTAGGTAGGAAGCAGCATTTGTAAAGCCATTTTCAAACAAAGATGTACAATAACAGCCCCATGCTGACTGGCGTTCCTTGCTTAGCAACAATGTTCCTGCATAACCAACACTGACTGACAGCATGTAGACCGCACATTTAAAGTTTGATGCGCTTCAGAACAAATGGTCAAGCTGAATAATAAGACATCAGTTTCTGATCCTTCCTCCTCAGGATCAGGTCTCAGTAACATCTCATCTAACCACGAACTAGAACTGCCTTACCAGAACAAAAGGACCCATGGCAGACTGACAGATTCTGAAATTGGTATTTTGGGTGGGGAATTCAAGCTGTTAAAACAGCACAAGAGAAATAGACAAGGAGGTATTTTTGGGTGCATTTGTGGCCCAAAAAGTGGCACCGCCAAAATGACTACTCACATACAGCTGCCCAGATTAGCCAATAAATTGAGGGGGGGGGGGTACGTACCAAAACTAATCCATCCAGATGTAGGTCTTACAGCCTGATCATATTTCAACAGGCCGTACCCATTGAACCTCACCTACATGCCCGAGAAGCAATGAACTCATTTAGCACAACAAGACAAAAGGCAACCAGTCCCGTGTTTGAGGTGTGGCACATACATCCAACATATTCCACTCTGCAAGTCTGCACGAGACCCAGTTATGGGCTAGCAACACACCCAGGCCCCTCCTACTACAGGTCACCAACTGATAGACACACCTAGTCTCATTTGCCAAATTTCTCATTCGACGGAAATGACGAGTTCCCCTACCATACACGCTGCTGTCAGACCACTGGACAGCTCCATAAAAGGCTCAAGGTCTGATCAGACATTCCACAAAGTTAAATGGTGGTTTCAGTGGTAATGTCAACGACACCAAGGAGACTGTCCAGAAGTATCACGTTTCAATACACAGGCGTAATGAGTCATTTCAGGAGTACAAACCAGCTCCGACGACTAGCCGTTCAGAAAGCCACACGTGTTATGGTTTCCATGCCGGTCTCTTTGGTGAGACAGGTTGTGCAAGACTCTGGAATGTTGCTTCCAGAAACATCCTCCAACACTATCGCAATTATCTACGGTATCTAAATTCATAAAACCCAAAGATCACTTACCATTAAAGCCAACTAAAGTTTTTTGCGAATTAAGTATCTAAACAATGAATCTAAATATACAGGTTACGCAAGCCAGCGGCCTGAGGGGGGTACCAAATCGTGCTGCCCATGCATTTTGTAGTATTCGTATCGACATACAAGGTTTACTGCGAAAGTAATTAACACCCGGTCTGGCGGTCTCTTGTTACGGCTTAATCTCGCGGCCTTCCGTTGCCAAGCAACAACACGGAATCTCCGGGACCACCACCACGGGTAAGGCGCGGAGAAACTTCGGGAAACACCCGGCAGTCTCCGAGTTTGAGCCGCTGAAAGTCTCACCCACCCTTATATTATATCAACATAAAATATAATTATATAAAAGTGTTTTCGGTTAAAATGCTTCAAAGAAATGTCATGAATCCCCGTCCACGACTTTAGTAAAGTTAGACGTGTATCTTAAATAACCGCGCCCATACGGAATGAAGGGAACATTCTTTGCCAGTCACCTGTAGGTACCGAGCACAATGACGGATGACGAAACGGAGGAGACTAACAAAGATACCAATTATTTGCTAGAGAGTAAGAAAAACTAAGCCACGTAACAGAGTTTTAAAGAGATGGACATTGTGAATTTTCGCCACTGATGTCCGTCACGGTCGGCCGAAAACTGACACAGCTTAAAGATTACAGCAGGGTGGGATACAAAATGACGGAAGCCGCGACAGGTGCACGGAGAAGCTGGAGCGCCAAGTCTTCGCTAAATACTCCATAGGCAGCAGACGGGAAAAGTCCCAGTGCGGCACATCCTGAGGCTAGCATGCTCAAAAAAGAGAAACACACCGACAGCTAGATAAGAAAGTATAACTTTAAACGGCAGCATACCACCACCAATCATGCTAAAAGCCTCTCCCGGCACTCAAAATAAATTAATAATAAAAAAAAAACTCAACTACATAATTAACCGATGACAATTACTATAAACCAGCCTTTTTTTTCTTCCAGCAAACTCACCTGCTTGACCCTTCAGTCGTACACAATTAAGACAAGGTCGACGAAGTCTCACTTATTCAGGAGCCAGTCCCCACCCATGTGACACACGCATTTTTTCCCTAAGCATACTCCAATCTGATTAGCGCAGACGCTCAATGTGACCCGTTTGAGCCAATCAGGTAAAAGTTATTAACTGTATGTTAATAATGCAATTAAGCGAATTAAAAAAAAGTCTTCAGGTACCCAAAGTCGTCAACACACAAGTGTCTCCCTATTGGCTACTTAAAACCCTGAAGGACAAATAGGTTTGTCGTTGTATCGGTTGGTGGTGATGCTTTTGTTCGCTCCCCGGTAAAACGATCCCTGCAAGAGATGCCTGTATTTTTTTGCAAATGAGTGCGAAACTCCAGGGCGAAGCGTGACATGTAACGTTATAACCAAGTAGGTGTATCGCATTAGCGAAGTGTGTTTTATTTGTAGGATTTGTTTCCAGTTTGGCAAAAAATGCAATAAATTTATATTTTAATAAAATTAAAAAATTTTAAAAATAAAGTTTTTTAAAATTGCTGTATGTCCGTTAGTTTGGCCTTTCAATAAATATCCTCTACTGGTAATGATTATTTGGACCATTAGGAAGTAAAGGCGTCGTTCCGTATGCGTAACTTATCTTTCATATTTACGTAGAAGATAAGTTGTCCTGTCCTACAAAAGATAGAAAAAATATGTATTTGTAACTCTATGTCCACGTGCCGATTTGCTTTTAGTTTGCTTTTGTGAAACTCACCATTTGAACTTGGCATGATTTTTTTCAACCTTAACCTTGGTAGCCTGCTTCAGCAGTCTGATAAAGTCTAGATCCTAAAAAAAATGATAAAAGGAAATGTGTCGTTAATAATTAAGGGGGATTTCATCCGGTTAATTTTTGTGGGCTGGTCTTTACTTGACTGTAATGATTCCTTCATAAAGGGCTGTTGCAAGTTTGCACCACTACCTCTTTTAAAGCTTCCCTTCACTACTGAGCCAGATTATTTTTCGTCTTAGTCCCAATTCTTTGTTATCTCAAGTACGTAATATAAGTATAAGGGAGCTTCTGCGTTGCTCTCTGCACATCAGATACTTATTCAGTGCTGTAGAAAACATTCATTCTGTCATTACTTGGATACTTTTTCCCTCAGGTTCTGACTCTGTTTCATAAGATGGACTTGTGGGGCATTTTTCAGAGGTGTTTTTTTATTAGATGTTTCATAGATGTTTATCTATGTTCAAAACAACTTAATATATGTATTTGTTTTATAGAAACATTGGCAGTAAAATATGCACTAATGTTCATGCACTAATAATAAGTTAACTTTTTAAAGCAATTTCTAGATGGTCTGAATATTCTGCATATTCTGTAGTGGAGCAGACTGGGTTATGGTAATCTAGCAGACATACATGTCACAGCCAAAATGTTAGACTAAGACCAAGTTAATTGAAGCAAGCAAAAACATTTGACCCGTGTTCATTAAAAATAGTTTAAACACACAAAGCATGACACTGAAGGCACTCAGTACTGATACAGAAAAGTCAACCATAACAAACTCTGTTTTGCATTATCAGTCCTTGTTTCTGCCAAACAGGTTAAACCCAGTAGCCCATTGGCTGACCACAAGTAACAGGAGGACTGTGGCATCTGCACAACAGCAGCCATTAAGTCCATTTTTCATGCAGATTTCAGGGAAGGAACATCAGAATAGAAACTGTGAGTGAGCTGTTCACCCAGTGGAACCGCAAACAGGGGGTGCTCTCAGCCCACCCCCACACCTTCAGCATCAGTAAAACCATGACAAATTCTCAAGTCCTGTATAGTTACAACAAAACTTAAAGAGGTATGATTTATATAAAAATACACATAAAGCATTGAAACCTGCTGGAAATATCATTAGATAGAGAACTGAGCTAATGTGGGTATTCGGACAAGCAGTGCACGTCATCGGTACAATCATAAGACAAACAATGATTTTACTGAATTAAAAAAAGGGAAGTACAAATGAACAAAAGTCTGAAATTTCATGTGAAAGGGATATGTCTCTGTACTCTGAAATCAGTAGGGTTTACCATAGGTAATACTAAAGAAAAAAGAAATGACCAAAATGTCTTTGTGAAGACCAGCTACACGAGTGGCACATCAGGATGGCCTGCTAGGGCTGTGCCAGGGCACGTAGCTGTCCCTGTCCCCAGGAGTGGTCACAGACACGTGTCATCCATCTTCATCACTGCTACTCCATGCATCCTCGAAGGCAGGGTTCAGCGTGGACTGACTCCCAGCCTGTTCAGAAGCTCATTTTAGTGACATGATAGCAGATGTTGGTCATACACTGACACAGCTACGGCAAACGTGCATCCATGAAATGCAGAACTTCCCGCTGCACATTCTGTACATTTTTCTTTATAGAGACATGTTTTTTTTTTTTTGGGGGGGGGGGGGGGGGGGGGGGCA
>JAODJW010000040.1:28087891-28102462 GCA_026777045.1 Hyperopisus bebe | reverse complement strand
ATAGTGTTTACAGAAAGTCTTGGGACGCTTGCTTAATTCAGTAATAATGGTGCAAATTTATTGGTTTCATAACAAAAGTCCATTGACAAGCGATGTTGAACATATCTGCACATATCTTCTGCACAGACATTTTCTGGTTATCAAATGTTATCATTTTTAACTGATTCATTCAGTTTTGTTCTTACCATTTTGCTATGAATTGTTGTGTTTTATGTTATTGCAAAGGTGTTACTAATTAAAAAACACCCAATGAGACTGCTTGCCAATGAACCTTTCAATTCAGAACAGCTGTGTCAGAACTATAGTTTGGGTTTCAATTTATTACTACTTGAAACAAATGTTTTACTTAAAACTAATGACTGTTCCTAATGCGATATTATGTAAACAAATGAATAAAAGTCATGATTTTTTGTTATAAAACCAATACTTTTTAAATTTTTTACTGAATTACGCAAGACTTTCTGTGAGCATTGTAAATATGTTGCCTAAATGAAACCTTAAATTCTCTAACAGTAAATAAAAAACCCAGCAAAGCAGGTATGTTGTGTTCTGTACTATGACTCTTGGCTTCTGCTACTCCAGGTATGTACGACATTTATTTGGAAACTATACAAAAGCCAGTGCCAACAGCCAGCCGCCATTTCCTGTCTTGATGCACAAATATTTCTTATATTTGCATCCAAATTTTATTAAATAAGGAGGGGGGCATCAAATAATTTAGACTCAACCCACCGTTGTGGAGCGCTGCCCTTCATCCTCCACGTCGGGTTTTCGTGGTGTAGGTACCCAGGCTAAGATATTGCAGTCTTTGCCTCCACTGTACAGCTCCTGCAGCAGTAAGGTCACATTCGAGCACACTGCAGCAGTAATCCTGCTCACTGTCAAGGCCAAGATGTCGGGCAGGGTTATGTGATCTAAATGTCATCACAGGGCATCCCCCCCTCAATTACACGGCTGGATTAGCACTGGTTCAGGAATCCCGGATGTGCCATTACATAATCAGTTTCAGCCAACCCAAGAGTGCAGCACCGCCGCTGACAGCGGAGGTGTCACAGCACCGTCAACACCGTGTTTATCGTTTTCCTCATACCTTATAGACCATCTCACCCCACACCTAAGACTGCTGATGTGCTAACACCATCTCAGCCCAGCCAGCCTCACCCTAGTATGCGTTACTCACTGTAATAATGTGAAAGCTACAGCTTATTGATCGAAGGACACATACCACACCAGGGCCAACTACAGAATGTAGCCTAAGTTTAATCTCTTTCTTCAGACAGTTGAAATATTTAAACATTTTTTTTAAAAAAAAGTGTTTTGCTTAAGCACACCAGTGTAGAGAGCCAATGATAATGTATACCTGTACATCCAGGTGTAGTAACCACCACAGAGAAAAAGGAATATGCTTTCAGAATGATTTACTGTAAAAGTAGGTGAAGTAATGTGGACCAGCCTGACCTGGTAGTCGGAATGAAACTCGCAGCAGTCGACGTTATTGTAATGGCCCCTCAGCATGGTGACCAGCTCCCCCGTGTGCAAGGCGTAAACGGCCACTGAGCTGCCGCAAGGCACAAACGCAAACTCGGGGCTGCAGCCCTGCGACACGGCGAATTTCAGGCCCTTCCGAGTCTCATTCGCCACCTTCCCATAGTTCACCTTCACCATGAAAAGGAAAACCAGGTCAGGCTTATTGGAAAACTTACAGATTTTCAGTGAATTTCATTCAAATCTGACAGGAATTTAAAATGGGCAAAGTAAATGTACTAATAAGAAGGAGGCACAGCTTATATACAAGAAACACATCCTGCCCTAACACTACTATAAAGGCAAGGATGACTGCTGTGAGAATCAAAAAATCCCCTCAGCATTTGCATTCCTATCTGAAATCCTCAGGTAGATATGGTTTATGATCTAAGGCAAATATGTAGCTAAGTATTCAAAGTAGTGTTAAATCAGCACTGTTGGTCTGAACTCAAGCGGCCTGGCCAAATTCTCAGCTTGCTGCATGACAGCCTCCACCCAGGTATCTCACCAGGGTGTTCTCCCCCGAGGCTGCTTTCCACAGCCGCATGCGGTCATCTGTCCCAGCGGTCAGCAGGAAGAGCCCGTCGGCAGTAAAGCAGAGCCCATTGACCCGCCCATTGTGGGCCATGTTTGCTACCATGGAAACATGCGTGTTACTCAGCAATCAGCGTCAACTGCCACTTCTTTACTTTAACATGGAAAAGACAATACTAAAATTGTTTTGATAAAGCAATTGATTTTAGGTCTTTCTTTTTAGACAACATCTGCATTAAAGATTAAATAGAAAATCAAAATTTAATAAGGGTCATACATTTATGATGATACTATCAGTTATTTTTGTCCATATTTTCCTATGCACTTTACTGCTGATCGTAATCCTAATAAAGAGAGGTCATTATGACTAACAGCCTCCAATAGCAGTGGTTACGAAAGACAACTAGTCATTTCAAACCAATTCCTTGTCTACTAGGCATTTAAACAGTAGTTATGAATCATCCTGTTATGCTGGCGGTAAGAATAAAGGGATACAGTTAGCAAATTATGTCAAATATAACTGAAAAAAGAACAAATCAGAAATTAAGAAAATAATGTACTAGAACTGCTGCACATTTTCTCTGGAAACAAAGAGGGTATCTTCACTAAATATGATCTCATGGATGTATTACATTTTTAATGTTACATTTTCATGTAATTTTTCTGTTATAACACTGTTATAAACTGAACAAAACTTAAATTCTTGGTTTTAGAATCCTAACTGAAAAAACAAACCACGTTCAAATGAAAAGTTTACATATCATATTAAGTAGAAAAGCGCCGTGTGGACTTTGGTTGTGGTGGAAAGGAGCTCACCGAATGAAGTTTTAGACCTGTCCCCATTATGCTGGTCCAGAGCAAAGAGGCTTCCAGTAGCCCTGCGGACATCCCATAACCTCACGCTGCTGTCTGCGCTGAAACAAATAATGCATTGTGAGCTGAGACACACTGCCGTTCCTATCAGCTTCCAACTGTTCCCTCAATTTCAACCTGTTGTCCATAATACAATTCAGCATTACAGTTTGAAGGTCATGCTCCTCACTTTCCCCTTAAGGTAGTAAAAATAGGTAAATAGCAGAACACAAATATTACATACTTGTTTTTTGTACTGAAATAGTACAGAAGAGACCACAGGATGACATACAGTGCTATGAAAAATTCTAAGGATGGTCAATGATCGCTGGTGTAAAACTATGGTGTTACGTGCCTTCAGAGCCAATTCAAAACCTCTTCTAAAGTCACCCCAGTATTTGCAATTTTCATGCAATGCACCTTTGTATTTCTTGATTGGACCGCTAGCATGCCATATTTGGCTAATTAATACCTCAGTGAGTTATTTAACAAATTAAGTTAATTAATTAATTGGTGACATTTAATTAATACACAGAGTATCTGTGGTGCCCCTGAGGAGAGGTTTGGGAACTGAAGCAGAGTTCATCTAGCCGTTCAACAAGGTATCAGAACAGACAGAATAAATTGTTAGTTTTTATAGTGTTTCTATTAATTTCCAAATCTTCTCATGTTAAATTGTGTTTTTTCTTCCTATACACAAACTGCCAAGAAAAATGGTTTTAAACATTTTCTTTGACTGCCTAAGACTTTTGTACAGTACAGCACAAGATGTTGAGAAGTGAGAGAAATGGCGTATTAGGTAGCATGGATGTACCTGGCCGTAGCCAAAATGTATTCATGACGTGGAGACCATCTCACAGAGAGGATTTCTCCTCGGTGACCTGGCAAGCACAAAATCATCATCATCATCATCACCACCATCATCACTATGAACATTAACAGGGAGGTGCTAACAGTTTGTGTCTCAGTTCATGTGAAATACTACCCCAGACTACAGACTGGACTGTCAACCGCCATCGCTTTCCTCATGTCACTGGACCGGACCAGGGAACTCATGTGAAGGTAAAACATTTAGCACAGGATTTGTTTCATGCATAATGATGAAAAAGCCACAATGATGATACGACCTTTTACCCCAAATTCAACATCCAAAATCAAAACAAAAGTCCAGAAATACTTCTCTGAATACTTAGTGCTTTCAGTTTTCATTTGCCAAGGCACAGCCCTATAATGTCACGCTGACAGATACATTTAAAAACATCTCCAGAAATGGCGAACCAGCTAGGCAAACACAGAAAGTTCATAGTAGTCAGAGAAGAAAATGAAAGGTAATCAGGTACACCCCGCCCACTAATGATATCACGCATCTTACCGAAACAAAACAAGAATAACATTAAAGGTTTAAACAAAACTTTCATTCATTAGAGAAGCAATTTGTCAGCATCATAGACGCATGTTCTTCATGAGACCAATTTCATTGTTTGATCCAGGGAAGAAGTATGGCTGCACTGGTGTTTTTTTTGTTTTGCTCTTTGGAGTGGGATAATAAGTTTCAAATGTTTATCTGCACTTAAGCTAAAAAGCTCTTTCGGTTTACTGCAGAATCAGCTATTTCAGATGAGCAGCCACACACACATTACTGCTTTTGCAGGTGTTAGCAGAGATCCAGCTTAGATGATTGTATTTTCCAAACAAAACTGTTTGCAATGGAAGTTATAACCTTGTATTACTGAATTATGGCCAAAACACTATAAATACCCATTAGCATGTCATTAATGCACTGTGCAGCTCTTTAGACTCTAATTCTGAACTACTACTGAAAATAACAGATTTACTGGACACACCCATTTGTTAAGAAGTGTGTGAACACACCCCCTTGTCTTTAACCTGCCTTAATTCATCAGTGAGAGTGTTTTTTTAGGAGTAGGTAGAAATTGGGCCCATCATTTATATTCTTGTCTGGAAAACTAATTCTTGAAATAAAAGAGCCCACTATCTGTAGTTACACAAGATTTTCTGTAAGTAAAAATGCATTTTTTTAAATTAAACGATGTAAATGAATTTCCATACACTACACATCGATTTTTCGACCTGATACGTGTGATATGGAGCACTTTGTGACCCATCTATCTTCCAATAAAAAAAAAAAACCAAAATAAATGACTCGTTAATCAGCAGAAACCCTGAAGGTCATTTAACCTGGAATTCACTCAGGATATAATCTTCATATACTCACCCTGCAGGACCTGAATGCATGAACCGGACTTTAAATCACACAGCTGTACTTTTGGGTCCTTGGTACCAACTAAGGAGAGACAATGGAGGTGATTGACGGGGTCAGAGTGGATGAGGGAACAAGAGCGAAAAATAAAACGGTCCATTGTAACACTGACACCCCCCCATTGCACCATAAGTGCCGGATGCTGTCATGATAGCAGAGGAAAAATATCTCATTTACATAAATCACTGGATGTCAGGAACTGCAAATGAACATCAAAATAAAAGTAGATACAGTGATCTCCTGCCTATTGCGGAAGTTACGTTGCAGACCCATCAGCGATATGGTGAAAATCCACAATACAGAAAGACCATATAAGTAAACATTTTTTTTAATATAGTTTAAGCCTTAAAATACCCCTCCCACATGCTTTAAACACATTAAACTTATTAAAACACACTTTGTAAACACATATCATATGTGACGTGGATGTCGGGCTAAGGATATGAGTAACATAATAATAATAATAATATGTAATGTAAATATATATATATATACACACACACACACACATCACAGAGAACTGTGATACGTCAGGGGAAAAATCCACGATATAGCGGGGGCGTAATAGCTGAACCCCGATATAGTGGGGGATCACTGCACATACATAACGATGTGCAGAAAGAGCAAGATGAGGGGAGGGGACAGAAGTACTGAGAGGCATGAAGATGATGGTTTTTTCACAGATACTTGAGTTTCCTGAATATCAAGTGACAAAATGCAGGTATCTAAATGGGGGTGCTGTGATACATTTAAATGACTCATTCACAAAGAACTATCCCTTTCACACAAGGGCATGACGGCCTGACTTCCGTGGAATTATATGTGCAGACTCAGAGAGCCGACTCAGCCCGAAAGAACAATAGGTATTCAGGACCGGTCAGTCCAGCTCAGCCGGGAGCAGGGCACGTACATCTCAGCGCGACAAGAAGGCAAATTTCCAGCAGCTTCCCCCCACGCCCCAGCATCATCATCCCATGTGGAGAAGGGGAAACACCCCCCTTATTCAGTGACCTGTACTTCAAACTGTCTTTCCTGCACAGATCGCACTTTGGAATCGGATACTGGAAAAGGTCTGTTAGAGACTTCATCTGAATGAGAGATTTTGCTTAGATCTCCTCTTAAATTCAAGTCAGACCATGAGAGTGGATCCGAAGACCTCATTTAAGAGTTCCCTGTAATGCAATGATTGATATTTTACATACCACGAGGAAATGTAACTAAAGGAAGAAAAGTGTTTAAACATCATACGAACAAGTTTAACAAGACAAATTGATTTCCAGATTCTACGTTTCTTCCTCCCTGCCTGCGTGCAGTTGTCACTGAGAAGCTCCACCCTGCACACAGTCGATATCTGCCGATCATTGGCCAAATACAAGCCCCACCTTCCTGTCCCAGAGCTGAATGAATGGCTTGTTTACATTTTGACATTGCGATTTTCTTGTCTGGCAGAGTGCAAGGCGAGATGAAAGCCCGGTTCGACTCTGACTGCTGCCCCCACGTCCACATTCCAGTGATTACATCAAGTGTCTCAGAAATGGGGGGCAGAGGCTAGGAAACTAGACCAACCAGAAATCCATGGGTTGAGAACTTTAGATGTTGCTATGGAAAACACTTAGCAAGTAACTTGACCCGTAACATAAGGGCAAAACCATCTGTCAGAATGACTAAAAATTTATTAAATTAACTAAAATTTATTAGAGAAAAAAAAACCACAACCAACAAAATCTAAGCAAAGAATCTGGAAATGGGATGCATGAAAAGACTGAGACAGGGTTTGAAGAAGAAGAAAGTCTACAGAGATCAAAAACGTCACTACTGTCTGAAAAAGAGACGTGGTACAAACCAGCAATCAGACTGTGCTTCTTGGCAATGGGAGACATTTGATGACAGTAGATATTTCCCTCAAACCGGAAAATTTCTGCTGGCTGAGAAGAAAAGAAAAAACAGATTTTCAGTGTCAGGTCTGAGACATGTAGAGAGTGACATTTAGGTCTCTAATATGGCGTTAGGAATCTCAAACAGGATTAGGTCATTGCAAGAGATATAGTAGCTTCCTAAATTTGTTTATGTGAGCAATAAAAGCAAATGTATCGCTGAGGAACTACATCTAGTCTGAATAAATAAAACCCTGATTTCACATCCTCATCCACGACCTCATCTGAACAATGGGACTCATAGAAACAACGAAATATTAAGAAACAGAAGCCCTCTCTGTAATGGACTCTTCCTCCTTACGTAACTAAAATATTCCTGTGGGCCTCCAGTAGAAAAATGTAAGAACTCTCCTTGGCAATTTTCTCCCCTTTCAGGGGCCTGTCCTGAAATATGCTTCCATTTCGTTCAGCGTGGATCCTGAATAGCCATGAAATACTGACTACCAGGGAGTCTCAACGCGTAAGCCAATTGTGGGACAAAAGCAGTAAAACGAGGTGAAATATTAGCAAGCAATGACAAACCAGAGGATTTTACATTTCGAAATGTCTCGTTTTCACTTCTAGGATGAGCAAGACAACAATGGGAATCCAGCTTGACCGCCAAGTACAATGTAAACATTATTCAGTCTCGGGCTGAGGCATGTAATCAATGCAAATGGGTGTGATGTCAGCCACAGAGGCACACAGAAGCAGCACTGTTGACTCATTAATAATACAGTCTCTTGTTGAGTACAGAGCAACAGAGAATTATGGTCTGAAAGCCAGCTTGGAGGGACTTGATCCAATCCTTAGCTTATACACACAAATGCACATGTAGGTATGCATGACATTCACATGTCTTTTTGTTAGAACACATATGACTTCATATCGGTACACGGTCATCTTGTGAATTGCAGTGCTGGCAGTTGGCTTTGTTTATTATATGCAAACACACAGCTGTTGAAATTAAGAGAGAAATTAAGAAGGGGGAGTACTGTCATATTCAATTCTTCACCATCAATTTCTCTGTTTCCAGTTCTTTTACGTTTCCTTTGTGATGAAGGATATAATTTTGTCATGTACTAATATGGTAAAAACAAGTCTGGCAAATCCCGGTGTATTTATGCTTTGCAATAAAACTATCAGCCCACTTGTCTCTTTCCTGCAAGGTGAGGTTAAGACCAACGTGGAGGACAAGTAACAGAAACATGGATCTCAACTCCTCTGAACTAGACTCTACAAGAGGAATATTTCAGAGTAACTAATGGCCCAGAAAGTCAACTGGAAGGCCAGCTGGCAGGAGACAGACGGCACAAACTCAGATGTATAACTTTCGTCATCCTGCATATTTGATAAGTGAAGGCGTGTGCTGTATTTCCTTATTGCACTTTACATATCTCTTGGGAAGAGATGGACTGAGTGAAAACACTGTAAGAGAGAATGAAAGATAAAGGGACCAAACAAATTACAAATATGTATGTACACAGAGATATATTAAGGGTATATTAATGATACATTTACCTTCAATGTCTCGGTGTCCCAAACCTTCATGGTCTTGTCAAATGAGCTGGAGACAAACATGCCAGTGTCGTGTGGATACCACTGCACAGTCTCCACACTGAACTTGTGTACATGTCGACTGGACCTGGAATGAGTCCACACAAGGCCAAAGTAAACCCGACACGTTCAGCTCCTCATTTCAGACCTCACTGGTCAAAGACTAAGTGTCATAAACATACTGGGCACATCAACACGCCATTCAAATAATTCATATGCAATTTTTGGCACCATATGACATGCATGTATAATGGAATGGAATTCAGAGCCATTAAAAATTGATGGAGAAAAGAAAACCAACAATACTATCCCAGACAAAGCAAATATTTTAAGGTACAAATTCTAACACAGTTATCTTTCTTTTTATAAAGTAAAATTTTACAATCGCGCATAAAAATTCTGTTCAAAATTTAATAAGGGGTGAATGGAGACTTGATTATCTAAGTGTCCTTAAAAAATGCATATCTGTGTGAATAACAGAGGTGGGGAGGCTCTCAAACCTGCCCACGGTGCAGACCGCTTTGCATGTGTACTGGGGCTTCCTGCTGTGGTTCTCCAGGTCATAGATCACGATCACTCCATCAGCCCCACCCGACAACATGCTAGAAAGAACAGGAAGGCACACCAGATCAGTTGGACCATTTAAAATACATTGTTACGGCAAGAATGAATTACACAAGAACTGTTATCGGGTGGATATGCTCTTCATTTTAATAAAAATTGTCATAAATTTAAATTACAATTATATACCTTTATGCAGGAGACACTTCTGTTCAAAGAAATGAACCAATGATAAATGAGCCACAGGGGCAGCTGGGGTTTGGGGCCATTGCTCTGAGGTCGGACAGTGAGATAATAGCTCTGCCAGCCACAGGACTTCAACCCAGGACCTCCTGGACACTAGTGCAGATCGCTCTTCTGCTGAGCCACTGTTTTGTCTGAGACTTTCAAACATGGCCGTTAACTTTGTTTTGCCGTTTTCTGCAATATGCCACATATGTGGGCGTGGCCATAAGAATGGGTCAGAGACTGACAACTGTAGACCTCAAGGGTCACTGTGGCTGCTGCTTCTCAGTCTGCCTCTGCTCATATGGGTTTAACAGTAGCAGGTCAACTCACGCAGTGCAGACTGGGTGCTAAATAGAATGTCGGCCTCTTATCAAGTCATGGACCTCTGGACAATAAAATTAAAAATGGGCCCTAATAAGATCAATACAATATACAATATATGATGCAAAATACGTGGAGAGCTTTTGCAAATTACTTAATTTGCCTAAATTACTTTTGTAAGAAAATCTGCATTGGTATTAAATGCACATCAGACAGTAAAAACAAAATGGTAAGGAACAGAAAAAAAGTAAACTGGGAAAATATATATTTAAAAAACACAAAGTCCCCACACACAGAGCTGGGACCAATTTTATTCCAATATCCCAGATAAGCAGTGATGAGAAAATGCTAATCGCTAAGTCACATGCCACTTGTGCATTTAATTTAAATATTCGTGTGTGCGAGTGCACTATAAGAGACTGCTGAAGTGCTTTGTAGCCATTCAGTGGTTTATTTAAAGAAACAAAACAAAAAAAAAACTGAAATATAATGGCTCATGATAAATGTAATTACAATACGTTGATTAAATAAATAGTGGAGGATGCTTACTATCTGCCTTCAATGACCTCGATATCAATTGTGTTAATGCCATTCCCATGGATTCTTTCAACATCTCGATCTTGATTCAATTCCATGCAGAGAACCCTTCAAAAGAAGACAAAGAGGTATTTTAAATTCCATATCATCATTTATACCTTGAAAAAAGGTAATCAGGGTGTTGTTAAAAGCAATATCAAAATCAGGAACCATAGAACTACACATGCTAAGTTATCAACATCCTGTACGCCAGTGTTTCCCAACCCAGTACTTGGAGACACTTGGACAGGACATATTTTTGCTCCCTCCCAGCTCCCAACACACCGGAACCAGGTATTCGGTGTTTTTGATTGCCTGGGAGCTGGGATGGGGGAAAAATGTGGGCTGTCAGAGGATCCCTATGGACTGGTTTGGGAAACATTGCTGTAGACCATCAGTTTTCAAAAACCATATCGTGCAGCGCCGCCTTGTGGACAGATCTGAAGGAACAGGATTCAATTCATACAGGTACTCCCGATCTCCCAATAAAAGGGTATTACGCTATTATTTTTATCACTAGAATTAGTGATCATTAGCATGCTGCTGCTTTACGGATCAACTGACTAAATTTCTTAATGTTTTACAAAACCATATAATTATGAGACTTGCCACAGATTTTTACCGATCTCTCAGTTGTCAATAAAGAAATATAATGCATCGGTTTTAAATATGCGCTAACAATTAATAGACAAAATGTATAGTTTACGGTTATCAAGACACAGCCTGAAATGTTTTAGAAACACAGACTTATTACATTAAAGACAATTAGTGCCTGTGTTTCTTGACATGTAACAAACAAAGCAATTGCAACAGTTAAATTTCCCTTGGATTTTTATGACCAGTTAGACTCCAAATGAACATTACACATTAGCAGGGAATAGTGGCTCGTTATACTATTTATTGTTAAATAACTTGTTGTAGCTTGCAAATGAAATGAACGCCTACATCGCCGTCCTCATACCTTCGCGTAGACTCGGCGCGTTTCAGACGAAGAGGGTCGTCTAATCCTGTTTGTCTTGCAAATAGAAAACCCAGCATATTCTTCGACAGCCGTAAACACACACCGCGGCCGCGATATTAGATAGCAAACTTGCAATCGTGATTACAACAAGCAAAACATTACACTGTCTTAAATATGTTTAACGTCAAATTCTGATTAACAAATTGTTTCTTTGTCCATAAAAACACCCTTTATTTTCACATTTACATCACATAAGACAGTAAAACGTATTCAACAAACATTCAGGAGAATACAAATTAAGTTAATTTTGTAAATATCGCTGTTTGGCTAAAAGAACACACTGGGGAACTATCAAATTGTTACACAAAACGACACCGGAACACCGACGCTGGTGATTGGTGGGAAGGACTCGAAATGGCCAATGAGCGCAATGTTTAAATACTGCATTTGCTCTTCACTTTAGGTTGGTATAAAAGGTTATCCATGTCTTATATTGTTAAGAGAAGTTAAACGTCCAGTTATCGCAGATAGTAAAAAATATGAGCAAAATATCCTCCTTGTTACGCAGGACATTTGGAATCGTAAAAGAACATGTGGGTACAGATCATTTTGGGAATAAATACTATTCCATACCAGAACAGAGGACATGGATGGGTAAGTGTCTTCGCGGATGGTGCGTAGGTGCTTCATAGAGACCCCATTACCTATATTCTCTATGAAAACTTTTGCTTTGTCAACCTGTACGTTAGGTCGCAGGGAACGTTGCAGTCAAGCATTTCGTACTAAATCTATTAAGTTTAAGGTAACTGTTTGTGGATAGATTTACAGTATGATGTGTTACTACATTTTACTACACACCATTCACCTTTAATTAACGAAACGCTGTAAACAATATATATCCCAAAGACCTGGTCACGTGGAATATGCACACTAGGAGCCAGTTGGTTGTTGCTTTCAGTCTTGTAAATTCTCTGTGGAGTGTGACTGTGCAGCAATTTTCTATTACCAACAAGTAATATCCACGGTCTATCAGGCAATTATTGTATGTAATCATGAACCTGACATAGTCAAGGTTATCAAGACCTATGATTTAAAAGCCTGGAACAGTAAACAATTAGGTTATATTTAGGGTGTTATTCCTTATACGTAATTACACAAATGTCAAAATAGTAACGCAAGTGTCATTTACAAGATGTACGAGGCAACGAACGGATTGTCACTCGGCTTTTAGTCTGTAAACTTGAAGATAACTAGAGAAAAATAAATAAATATAACCCGAGGAGGCGCATGAGATAAACAAAACCAATATACTGAAACCAGAATTGTTTTCTTTAGTGCCCAGAGAGGGTAATATCGTTTTGGTGAGATTGAAACTGTGGTCTTTTTAAGACAGTATTGATAAACGGGCACCAGGGGGCGCACTTTAGGGTCGCTCGTCTGACAGCTGCGACGTAAATGGGGTTCTCATCCGTAATAATCCCGCAGGTGTATTTCAGATTGCGTTAAAGATGGGTTTTCAATTAACATCTTTTGCGAGTAGCATTTTCCCGTTTGATTTGCAAATGAAAATCAGTGTGGCATGAAATGCGTTAATCAGTGAATGTTTCTGGCCTCAAACCTTTCGCCCATTGATCTGAATTTTGTCAGTTTCGTAATTTAGATGGGCACTAGCGGGAGCAAACCAAGTTATGTGGATTTTGCATGTTTATTTCCATTAAACAAAACCTTTTCACTACTTTTCAAGTATCATTGAAAGTATTGATATGTAAGTTACAGCCCCAGAGGTCTTACTCGTAATTATACGTGGAGTCTCTTTGTTTAAAGATAATTTCTTCTGCAGTTTTCCTTGGTTGCCCGGTATCTTAAACGAACAGAACCAGCGTTTTACAGAATTTTTGGTTTAAAATTAATCATCTTAAAGCAGGTTTCCTCGGATCTGTTGTTCAGGCTCTCAGACCGATCTGACAGTTGCCGTCCTCCTCTCTCTACTCCTCACTTGACTGAACCACGGTTTTGCCTAGGCTATAAAGGGGGTGGAGTCTCAACTGTCACTAATGTGTGGCACTAGTGAGCCATTTCAGGTCCCCTGAGGTTCCTGGACAAGGCCTGATGTGACTCTGCTTCTTGCGTGATGGCAGGCTTTGAAGGGCTACTGGGGCAGCTGGCTAAGGAATGATCAGCGGACCTTGGTATGGCTTACTGAAGCCTGAAATTGATTTGAAGCGCTCTGTTTTTAAAGAGTGCATTTGCCATTTAGGACTTAAATAAGGGAAAGTTTGATTTGTTAAAAGCTTAACAGTTATAGTCAAGTCGTGTTTTCCCCTAGCCTTTTGGTTTTAATGCAAGAAAAAAAGCCAAAGAAATTTTAAGTCTTGTTTTATTCTTTTATTTCTTTTAATGTGCAAAACTGAAGATCATTAGGTTGTACCTTTACCTAAACTAAACTATTAATGATCCAAATAATTTCATGATTTCCTTCCAGTGCCTGATACTTGTAATACATATTTCATTTAGTAATAACTATCCACAACTTTTGCTAGTGACCCTTTCTTTTAGAGAATCATGGTTTGCAGTTGTATTTATTCATTTTTTTCAGTACACTATTATAAGGGAAGGGGTCTTCAGAGCAAACTTCATTAAAAGAATTCCTTGCATAGCTCTGATCACTTGGCTTTTCAAGCACCCAATTCAGGAACAAGCATGGCCTTTCTGCATGATGTCAAGCCAGACTTGACAATGTTTCTGTGCACTATAGAAGAACATTATTTTTTTTTTTTCTGTATAGTTATGTGTTGCGAATTTGCATTCAGGCGATGAAGTCCCACACTTCACCACACTTTCTATACTCTTCAGAGTCCCATCTGTGGTTTTGAGTGTTGCCGTTATCCCTAACTTGCAGTTCAGCATGTCTGAAGGGCGTAATCACTTTGTAATATTAACAAATTTTCAGTTTTTAACCGATGGGTACGATGTACTGCTCGTTTATTTTTAAATTTCAAAATTTAAAATTTAAAAATGTTATGTGAAAGACACAGCCAACTTGCGCTGTATTTGCTTGTTGCTACATTGATGCAAGATAGCAATAACGCTCTAACCTGCCTTCACTGTGGCCCTCCAGCTGTTCAGGCTGACTAATCACCATTTTCTTGCTGTCTCTTTGGTTTTCACTACCAACCCAGCAGTCCGAGGAACAGAACTGGTTACTGTAGCTGGTCTCTGAATACGAGTATTGTACATGGCAGCCTTGGTATAACAGAAAATGA
>JAODJW010000040.1:28046364-28087791 GCA_026777045.1 Hyperopisus bebe | reverse complement strand
AGGAACAGAACTGGTTACTGTAGCTGGTCTCTGAATACGAGTATTGTACATGGCAGCCTTGGTATAACAGAAAATGATTTTATTTGGCCAAGTACTTTACATTTGATTTCAGATGCGTTCAGGATTAGCAGTGACTGGTCTGTAAATGTATCACATATTAACCAACCTCTGTTATGTATCTAGCGGGCAAAATTGTAGAAACGCTTCCAGCTTTTAGAGATTGCTGGACTTTATTCCAGTTACTTATTTAATCGTCCAGTGTATATTTGTAAACATTCTTTGACTGTTTATAAACATTACCGCCAGTATTCTTGTAGTGATTTTTAAAGCGCAATGCCAAGAATGCTAAGTGCTTCCACAATTTTGGTCCTTAGTGTATATTTTTAAAGTTGCCATTTTTTTTGTTTCCATGCATCAGAACTGGCATCCCACCTAGGATGTACCCCCCCCCCCACGCTGCCTGGGATATGCACCCCCTTTCAACCTGACGAGGCTCAGTGGTTAGAAGATCGATGGATTTTGCACATCGTGTCTTTAGGGCTTTTGAAGTGTCTCTTGTAATCTACAGTTGCCGTGTTTTAATTATTTGTGTTTTTAAGTTCTTAGTCAAGTATGAAGCATAATTTTAGCATCATTACCTGCTGTACAGCAGAGCAGTGGATTGAACAGCGTGGAGCTGAAATTGTAGTTAACCTGTGTCATGTACTTTAGTTGAAGGCTGTTTTGTTGGCTCGCTACATATTAGTGTGAATAATTCAGTGTTAAGGATCAAATTCTCCGTCTTACATCATACTTCAAAGAGTGGCTCGTCAGTTTCCACACTCTTTGATTTGTCACATACCAACACGAACATGTTTCTCTGAAGTTAATTTTAGGATTTTGTATTTATTACTTAGGAACTTGAATATAATAACACATTTCAAAGAACCTCTGTAATACGGGAAGTTATTATTATCAGAACATGAATTATTAGATGTTTGGTCAAGGAATTGTGTCCATTGAGGAAGGTGAGAATTCCAGTACATTACCAGTACAAGATTGAAAGTTAAGGAAAAAACTTGCATTTTATTTTAACCTACTTTGTCTACATGTTATTCTTTTGGGGAGTTAAAGCTACATGGTCCAGATGATGAGGAAATACTCCAAACTCAAAAACAGGATGAATCCTTTAAGTAGAGATTTGGAAACTTCAGTCATACTACTGAACATCTCACTGCCAATGTGGATATTTTTTGTTTCCTCCATCTTCCATTTTTTTCTCACTGTCATTGTTTCAGCTTTCCTGTAAGCTACTTTTAAATATAGTTGTACAGTTTCTTGGAACATTTTAATGCATATTTTTGGAATGAGTTTGTATAGGAGTCCTATAATCTGTAATTTCTGTATTTTGAATATTCATATACTTTGTGAATACCGTTGCTCTTCATCTTACGATGGTACTGCATTCTGATGAACCCATTGTATATTCAAAAAAAAAATATATATATATAGTGGAATATGAGTGGAATAATAAATTACACAGAAAAAAGGCATACAATACATTGTTGAACACTGTATTAGATTTTTACACTCGAGGTCTCTGCAGAGACTGGCAGTGTGACTTGGTGGATGTTACCATTGAATATCAAATTCAAAGTTTGATAACTACTGAATGTGCATCACTGTTGCACCATCAGTCAAACTATCTTAAGTTGAACTATTGTAAAGCATGGAGCATCTGTACCTTAATAACGCCAGGAGCATCTGTACCTTAACGCCAGCGTGTATCTGGTAAAGTGGCTTGCAGTCTGCAGAGCTTGTGAGTGGTTGTTTTTGGGTAAACATTTTTGAACATTTAACAGAAAGTGGCATTTTGTTTTGGTTTGAGTGGAGCTTCTGATTTGTAACCATGTATTTGGGAGTTGCCATTTTCCTCCCCTTCCTTCTGCATGTTTGCTGTCATGGCGGCTTGCTGATCTCTCTGGGCCCTGTTGCCCTCCCCCAGATCTTTAGTTTCAGGCTCCCAGCCCATGGCTGCCTGCTCTCGCACGCCGCGGTGACTGACCTCTCATAGCCGCTGGGTGGAGCTGACCTTGTTCAACTCGCCGGGTTTAACGAGCTTAACTGTTAGCTTATGTATTAGGAGGTCGGGGCAGGGGCGTGAAAAGAGAAACAAGGGAGGTGCAGGAAGTGGGCGGGGCGGTTTCTGGGGCCAGCGGGCGCTACCTCCCAGCCTCTGCTCTTCCAAAGGGCAGTCTGTCTTCCTGTACCCTTTCTGACAGCAAAACATCAGCATGCTTGCAGGTACCTGTCCTGTCCCTAGGCGGTGCTGACAGCTTTTAGAAGGAGGTCTTTCGTGAGGCTGAGCCACTCAAACATGCTGCTTTATTTCTGTTACAAATATTAAATACTTCATATATATATTTATTTATTTGTTTCTTGGTAACGTTCGTCTACAGTACCTGTACAGTCTTTGCCGTGTCTCCCTCTCCCCTTCTACGCATCTGTCTGTCACATTTCCTGAGTGCCAGAGACAATTAGGCAACGGCAGCACAGAGGGATCCGTCATTGCTCGCTGCCTGGGCTGTGGGATTGGAATTTTATATTGAAATGGGCAAAATAATGAGAGTGAGAATGGGGGCACCTGGTCACCCAGCGAATCTCAGCGTCTCTCTTGTAAAACCTGGAGTGTCATTACACCCCAGCCAGGGGCTCCTGCAGAAATAACTGAATCTGTTGTTATTTAACTCCTAAATGTACGCCGGACTGCATTTTTATCTCTTTCTCTCTCTCGTCCCGTCTCAGCCTTTGAAATACAAATTATGGAAATGTTAATATAATAACCGTGGGTGTCGTCTTGTGCCGCTACCAAAATTGTTTTTTCAATTGAATTGTCACTCACCACCGTTCCTTAGGAGCTGGAAAAATTAAAGCGTCGACTCTGAAGAATAGCTGGAGCCCCAGATGCCATGCAGTACCTGCCTGTGCTTCTCAGGCCTGATTGGTTTTATGACAGATGATCTTTCTTCAAGGGATCATTCTTAAAGCGCCCCCTCCCTTGGATGGAGAGGGACATAAATACTGTCCAAGGAAGATCTACAAAAGTGTGACTCCCTAAATGGAATAATAGTGGATCAAAGTTACTATATCGGAACGTTCTGGAAAAAGGGAAAAAGTGCAAGAGCAGATAGTTGCAGTGCCCCGACATGACATTGTGCTGTACTTCATCACTGTATTTTTGGGGTAGTTGGGGAACAGCGTTTTCCACCGGCTTCGGGACAAAAACGCACAGCCTCTTGAGGCCTGTGTCCTACACACTCCTTGTCAACACTGTCCCCGTTTCCTTCTTTATAGCTGATAAACTTCTTATGTGTCAGCTGGGGATGTCAGAGCCGACTTCCTTGGGGCCTTCAGAGGCTTCCTTTTAAAAGGTGAGTGCTTTAAAGAAGCCACTGTACCTCGTCACCTTCAGCGTGCAAAAAACACATTTGAATTCGGGGGAGGGGCAGTCCTTGTCTGGTCTATGCACCCAGACTGGCTGTCTGAAGACGGTCTATGGCCATCTGAGATGAAGATGGGCGCCCTGCTCGATTCGTACCAAATATTTACAGAAACCGCCGAGGCTTACCTGTACACGGAATAATTCATTGGAACGTGGTTGGGTTGTTTGAGGATGGGTGTCTGTAAAATTTCCTCTCAATCTTAAAGATATACATCAGGTGAATTTACCCATTGTCACATCAGATATAGCATTTATCTGTGGCATTTATCATTTGTCACTTTCTTGCACATAATTACTCCAAAAAGTAAAATTGCTTTGTTAGGGTATCACAGAAATGATTTTACAGAAATGACTACACCTGTGTCCTAGCCAAAGTCCAAACACTGTTGTGACACTGAGTTGCCTGGCAGCAAAACCCAGAATCAGTTAAGTGACGGACAGATTAAACCCAGAAATTAAACATTGTTTACCTGTAAAATGGCAATATAAGAAAATAAATAACTCTTCTAGGCTTTTACCTTTTCAGTAAAACTGTAAGTAATGCTGATCTTAACCAGATAAGCAGACCTGGATAAAGAAGCGCGTCTTTTGGAGGTGCCATTTCGGAACACTGACTACCAGCATGGCACACACGAGTACCCATGAAGAGACTAGAGGGGGAAAAATCACAGCACTCTTAATTTTGTAATGGCTTCTGATGAGTGAGTGAGTGGGTGGAGGGAGGGAAGCGGGGGCGGCAAACCTAGAGGTATTTAAAGAGATACCGGGACGATGACTGTGAAGATTATGGTTTCAGACACTCCCAATCCTATGGATCCCACAGCTACATCGGCCTATTGGGGACTTTAGGGTGTGTTTGTAAAACAACGAAAAGGGGAATTTGTGTAACGCCTGTTTTTTTTTCCTTAAAATTTTTAATTTCCTGAAATTTGAATTAAAAATTATATACACATAATTTATATGTAAGTGAATATAACAGCACAAACTTAGATTCTGTGCAATTCTTTTATCAATGATGAAATAGTAGGATGATCTATTTGCCACATTATGCAACAAATTGCTTTTTGGGCTGCCTTAATGTCCACAGAGCTATGACCCTTCTGAGAGCCTGTCAGATCCACACTGACCAGGAGCAACTGATTCACCTAAATTCACTGTTCATCCTCATGCAAGGGGGGACCAAACACCTGGTGAAGGTAACAAAAGACATTTAGTTTCATTAGGGAAGAGCTCTTTATATTTGTATAAATATGCCTACAAATCATTAGAAAAGTCTCTAGTGGTCAGTTTAACAGTTCTGAGGTACATTCAGAAACCTATTTATGCTGATTCCAGTTGCCGATTTCAATACTACAGCGTGACACATGAGATCAGCCTGATATAAAACTGAAAGGTTTTTCATTTAGTCATTTCCATTCTGTTAACACCTGAAAGCTTGTGGTACAGCTACCACTAACAACTATTTTTCTGCTGATTAATCTATCAACTATTTCAATCATTTAATTGACCAGTTTTCCTCCAGAAAATTGCCCGTTTAAGTTTTTTTTTTATTTTGACTACAAACTGTATGTAATTGCAAGGCTTCAGATAATGCACTCCAGATTTTGTACACTATATGGACATTATTTTCATCCATAATTCAATAAGATTAGTAGTGTGCCTAAACATATTAATGAGATGCGTATTGTGATGCCCCAAAGTTAGTAATCTGTATAAATATAGCGAATCTTTATGCTTATTAAATTTGGTTAGCGGAGTGCGCCACATGCAACTGTTTTAATAAATCATGGAAACAATAAGCACTGAAGTCGTGGTGAAGAAAGGGACAGCCACAACATCTTTTTTAAAAAGCGATAGCTAAATAAAAAAAAAAAATAGACGAGGGTGTGGTGCGGAGGTGCTTTTAGCAGATTTAAAGTCTGACACTTTTTGTGGTAAATATAGTTTTCATTTTTATTTCAGTTCACAATTTTATATTTTTATTTTTTTATTTATTTTTTTTCTGCTCATTTTTCTTTCAGTTTTAGTTTATGATAACACTGGTCCCAACAAGTCCAACGCGCACAAACATACACTGGCACCATCAATCAACACAGAATAAGCCCAGATTTTAGCCTAAACATTTTTCTCAAACACTTATTCAACGGAGATTCTGAGGTAGTGGGCAGACAGTATTATGGCTTTAATAATGACTGTATTTAGCAGCTACAAGGACAGAAGATATTAAAAAGCTTTCCATACTAATGGCAATTTCATAGACATGAATAGACAACATGTACGGTGGTTTTGCCGATCCTGGCAGTCCAACATCCAGAAGAGCGTTTAATCTCATGCATCGTGTTCGTGTCGCTGCCGTATACCATCAATGTACAAACCGTCATCGACTGCATCGAGTAATCACAGCAGCCCTACTTGGTAGTAAACTCAAGACCTCCAAATGCCCCACTCCCCCAGATGTTTTTTATGGGGGGTGTGGGTACGTTAAAATTACGTTGGAGGAAACGTTGAAAGGAATTCCTTTTATTAAGGCATGTTCCGTATAGAGAATCACATCTTTGATGACGTTATGTCTCTGAAAATGTACTTATCAATATTACTCCCTTTCCAGAGCATTTTTGGGTGGATTTGGAACACTTAACATGTCTAATCTCTCAGTTGGGAGGAATGAATAATGGCATAATCTATGTAAGTTACCGTTCATTCAAATTATTTTATTTTTCGATTTTATTTTAGTGCATTCGCAAGTGGTAGATGGATAAAAATGATACAGATATTTCGCCAGCAAATGCATCGCGTTCTCAGACCACGGTTCCCGCTTCTTGTGACCGGGCAGCCGGCACATGTCAGGAAGATGGCCGGTAGCACGCTGACACTGTAGCCGCAGGGCCGGATCAGCGCATTCTCTGATGTGGTGGTGTGCCAGCCAGGCCCAGCGCCTGTCCACGGCCAAACCGGGCAGAGCAGGTGTGTCGATGTGCTGAACGAGCGCCGCTTCCGAGGGCGCAGTTGGCAAACCAGAAACGCCACACCTTAAGCCAGAGACAAGGTCGACATTACACTGCTTCTGCTGTGGAATCTTGTTAGTGAAGAGAACGTTGTGGGCTACTGCTGTAATATCCCCTTTTTCAGTCCATCATCCATCCATCCATCTTTAAACTGCTTATGGAGTACAGGGTTGTTGGAGCAGGGTGGGGGTCTGGAGCCAGGGGGGCAGGGCACCAGCCGTCGGACACCCCAAACAGGACGCCAGACTCTATTTTGATTCATAGGTTAAGTACATTATGTGTTTATCCGTTTATTTTAAGATAAAACACTTTGTTTTAAGTAGTCTTTAACTGTAATAGTACATGTAAATGTTAAAATGACAATATAATCATTAATTTGTAATTATTTGCTTTGAGTCGTTAGAGCTGGGGTGGCCATAATATTTTTAAGTGTAGTGTTTCGTTTGTGAGGAGAAGGAAGTTTATACATGAAACACTAGACGAGGCATTTGTTTGCCAAACAGTTTTTTCTTACAGTGTACCATTATGTCATTAACTGTGGCTCAGTTGCTCTTGCAGATAAGCCTCGGTCCGTGTGCGGCCTTTCTCTGGGCTAGAAGCTGTGATGAGCTTTCTGCAAGGGGGAGGACAAGGGGGGATGCTTAGCATGGGCTGGCTGTTTATTGGGTCAAATGAAATGGTTGGCTTAGGCGAGTGCTTTAAAAGAAAAAAAATGATTAGATTTTTAAGTTTAGAGGTGTTATATCTTGCAGCTGTGTAGAGGTATGGCCGCCTCCCTGGGATTTAACAGCCCCGGACAGGTGGAGCCCAACGCAGACAGCTTCTCTTTGTTGAGTTCCAGCCCCTCCCCCACCCATCGCCGCCTTTAGGTCCCACTGATTGGATAGGAAGAGCAGCTTCATGACACGTTCCTTTCCAGGAAGCTTCTCGGGGGCTTTCAGGCCCTGCATGTTCCCTCGCCGGCCAGCCATGATGGCATCACTAACGCACGGCAGTATGGGAAATTGCCCATTCATATTAATGGAACAGCTGCATAATTGATGCTGTTTTTTATGTAGAAAGAGAAGCAAGCTGACATTATCAGCCCCTGCAGGAGGATTTGAAAATAATTGCTTCTGTGATTCCTTATGTTTCTGTCCTTGGTATATTTGCTTCTTTTAGGTGCGCTCATTGTCTTGGAATTGATCGCTGTTCAAAAACAAGGGGAGGAAAGGAAGGCTTTCTTTCATTTAGAACTGAAAGGATTTTGCTCGGGACTGTATTGAAATGTCGGATTGGAAGCAGTGGGCGTCTGGCAGCAAGGCTGCATTCTGCAGCTACACCAGCCCAATTGCTGCCGTTCAGAGCTCTTTTTTTTCATTTTATTTTCATTTCCTTTTTTCCTTTTCTGTTTGCAGGATAATAAAAATTAATAGAAGGTAAGAAAAAAAAAAGCTGGTGTGCTTCATTCACGGATGCTTTTCAACTTTAGACGGAAGCTTTTAATTTCATGGTGCTCGCACGTGCAAAATCCAGCGCGAGCGAGCATTGGAGCTTCCTCAGCGCTGGCCTGTTTGTCAGCGTCTGCATCCTGTCGGTTCTGAGGAGGGATCCGGGCCTGACCCGAAATGTGGGCAATGTGCAGTGTTCCCTCATTTGCAGCCGTCCGTTTGCTTGCATTTTTGGGAGTTTTTTTTTTTTTTTTTTCCTCCCTCTTTTGGTTTTTTCCTTGTATATAATTTTTTGCTTGCAAGCCTGCTTTTTAAGGTCATCTGGAAAGAGGACGGGATATGTTTATTAGTAATTTCTCTGGGATGGCTTTAAACTATGTCTGCCCAGTCATAAGGCTGCAGGATGCCTTTTCAAACACTCAGCTCTTGTTCTGTATTTTTTTTTCTTAGTCCTTTGATGCAAAATAGTAAATTGTCCTTATTATTGTTTGTTGGTTAGTTTGACACAAATATGATATTTAGCAGCATTCACTTGGAAATCTCAAATATGTGTCTGGGCAAAAACGCAAAAGTAAGTGTTTTCAATCTTGTGCTGCTTGCTGCAATGCAAGCGCTGTATCTTCCTTCCCATCATATCTCATAGCCTTCGAGTACCGTATGAGACTTCTGAAATAGCCTTGGTGGAGTGCTGGCCAGCTGCCGCTACATGAGGTCGTCGGCCAATCACGTGGCAATCCGACCTGTCGTAGGAACCGCGAGGCCGGCCAATCGGCGGAGAGGCATTATGATGAGATGGGAGTGCATATTTCGAGCATGGCTGCGGCTGTTGCAACAGGAGCAACCTGTACATTATGCTGTCGTTGCAGAGGTGCTCTGAGTAAGCAATAAACAGGTTTTTTTCTTCTTCTTCTTCCCCTCTACTCTTTTCTTATTGCGTAAACCCAGTCAATGACGGAGTCGCAAGAAGATGCTTTGGCAAGACTTGTTAAACCACGTAAATAGCTATGTGTTTGACAATCCAGTAAACTCTAAAACTATAACATAAAACATGAAAGAATCATTTTAATCCCAGTATTTCTGCTGGCAGGAAGGAAAGGCACCAGACACGCCATATCTGAACACTTCATTTTTAACACGGTACCAGATGGCTTTGTGTCATGGCCATCGCAATTCAAACCAACAATCTGAGAGGAAAATATTGCAAAGAAGTGGATTATGGTCCAGATTTCCGGTCTGCCAGCCACCATTCCTCCCTTGGGTAGAATTAAAAACACGCCACATTCTGTTTGATGGCCGTCACGGAATAAACATTAAACTGCATGTATTTATTAACTTGTATACTGAATTTGGGGTTAAAAAAATGTGAAAGGTTTTTTGGTTACCGGATATTCTTAATTTACTGAAAATAAGTAGTTCTTCAATACTGGAGTGAGAAATTGGGATATTTGATGACTAGGAGCTGCTGCTTATAGATAGCATTTCTGAGGTGTTATGTCCTGTATACCGCCATAAAATATGAGGATGCGCTAACGACAAAAAGCACGTTTTGGTTATAAGCCCCCCCCCCCCCCTTTTTTTTTTTTCCTAACCCTCGGCACATTTTTTCCTTCCATTCAAGGCTTGATTAGACGAAATGGCTAATTATGGTCTTTTATTCAGCTGATGTAGAGGAGCTATTTAATGTATTTAGTTAATATTTTCTAATTGGGGGTAAAAAAATGTTTTGTTTTTTTTTTGTGCATTACTTATTTGCAGCAAGTTAGAGGGGTGAAAAAATGAGCAGAGACTAGCTTTGAACCTGTAGTGACAAAATAATGATTCCCCGGAAGCTGAAAAAAAGATATACATCAAAGTGGGTCTAATTAAAAGAGCAGAGGTAGTTTTAATTAAAATAGAATGGACCATTAAGCCTATTTGACATCCGGTTTTTGCTTTCAGGTTTAGAACAGTTTAATTGTGAGTGGGATTGTTCTGCAAACCTTTTGAAGACTCAGTGTTCCATAGAGCTGATTATTCTATCAGCGTTGGCATGTTACATGACTTAGGTTAGTACAGGCATGGAGGAAACCCTTTGCTGGGTGATGGGCCACGATCTGGCCTTGTGTTTTGGCCTGGTCAGTCTAGGCCTTGACAAGGGATTTGCAGCAGCCTGCAGTGCTGTGCTGTGCTCTGTACCGAGGAGATGCAGCGTCAGGATGCAGAAACCAGCCAGCGAAGCCCAACAGCCGGAAGCCACAGCCTCGCGTCCAAAGGGAAGGCTTCATTCTCTCATTATAGGGAGTCTGAGATGGAAACATTCGAAAGCATGATCATTTCTTTACATTGGCTTTAATGCGTGATGTGATGACAAATGATGCTAAACGGGGGGCTCCCAGAAACACAGCGAAGTCAGCCAACTAGCAGTGATCGCACTTAAGTAAAAGGTCTTAGGGTTGATATGAGTATGTCACTGAGTACCACAAGCAGGAGGCGAACAGACCTACACAGCATCACATTTAAGGAGCTTCTCATTCATTGGTGCAGTGGTGGCCTAATGGTTAGGGATGCGCACTTGTAATTGAAAGATTACTGCTCCGAATCCCCGACCAGTAAGATACCGCCCCCCAAGCCCTGCTCCCCGGGGGCTGAATTAGCTGTCCCCTGCTATGTCACGACGTCACATATGTGTTAAATGCAGAGGACACACTTTGTTCTGTGCTGTGCTGTGTCAACACTGATCATATAATTCTACTGGATTCAGTCTCTGTCCTCCCTTCTCTGACGGTTTTTTTTTTGTACTTTCTGTATTTCATATTTTTATCATTGTTTTATCATTTTTCTCCATTGATAAGGAAGGTACACAAATCCTTAATTTCTTTTTTTTGTGAAAAATGCCACATAGGACTAATAGAGACTTTTAAAGGTAAGCATATTTGTAAGAGAGAAGGTTTGTTTGCCGTTGTTTTGAACTACTGTGAAGCACAGGCAATATAGTAAAAATGGCAGAGGTCGATAGTTCAGGTATAGAAAGTAAAAATCCAGAGAAAGATTCTGTTTCAACCAACCAAGTGAGAATAAAGAGTCACAGTCACAGAATACTCAACTGGTTGATTGAAACAAAATCTTGCTGTAGACCTTAGTTTCTGGACCTGAGCTTTCCACCATTTCAAGTAAAGCATTGGTTGCTTTCTCTCCTCCGTCAAAATGAATATTCAATGAGCTGTGCCACTTGCTGGAAAGATGAAGTGGGGAAAAATGAAATGGATCAGCATCCATTTATCCTCACTGTCCTAGTCAATACAGTCAAAGGGTAACACGGATATTTCTATTTGAAATTCATAATTTAGAATAATGCTGAGAAAAGATTGTGGCTTACGGTAGTTTCCATAGTTATTTTGCTTATTGCCTGAACCAGTGGGATCGATAGCTGCCAGGGAGTGAGATGGGGGCCCTGGCATGGCATTCAAGGCACGACGGCAATCGGCCAGTTGGCACGGGAAGCTGGCGCTGGCCCTTAATTGACACGCAAATGGTGATCATGCAGCTTTTTAAAAACACACACACACTCGCACGCACATTCCCTGCAGCCCCTCCAAATTTGGGGACTGTTTTGGATCCAATTAAATGAGGCAGAGAGGCAGGACTGCGAGCCGCCCCCTTTTACGGCTGTCAGGATGGGGCGGCGCTGTCTTTTATGGCAACCCAGGGTAGGCCTGGGTAATCTAAGCAGGGGAGGGGAAGGGAGGGTTATGTTTTGATCACATGCTGGGGTTCCTCCCAATTGGTCATCACTCGTGCGTGATGTGGGTGTTGTTTTAAAGGAGACAAAGGGAAGCGAGATGCGCTGTTCTGTTAGGGATGTTCCAGCAGCGTGCCAAAGGGCCTGTTTGAACCCGTTTGGAGGTGTCTGCGCTCTGGTCTACTTCAGCAGTGACGATAGCAGCCTTGGGAGAAACTAACCTTTGCGTGAAGAGTCCATTGAACACAGCACACTTAACAAGTCCCAGTCTTACTCTGTAATCCCCACCCCAACAGGAAGTGCGTCTCCGCGGGCGTTCCGCCTCCCTGCTTGGATCTGCTTTATTTTTGTGTCATGGGAGGCTGCTCTTGTTGGGGCACTTTTTCCTGAAACTGGGTCAGATGAGACCCAGGTGAGTCCAGGGGGGGTGCTGCGCTTAAAGGGTCCATACTTCTGAATCCCTGGGCTCCACATCGGACATTCATGGTGTGTCATAAAACCATTGTATTGTTTACAGTGAGTTAATTCGCTCAAAAAAAATCTGGTATAACTACAAAAGAAAAACCTGAAGTGTGGAAAACATTCAGATGGGTAAATGGTGGTTATGGAACGACACACAATGAAACCCACACTCCCTAAGTTTCTCAGTCCGTTGTTGCTTATTTATTTATATCTCTCCCCCCCCTCATATTACATTTTGTTTATTTATGTTGTAATGTATTACCATAAAATGTTCCGTCACCTTAGCTGTCTACACAAGCCTCACCTCCCTCCCTGACCAGATAAGAATTTATTGCACAAATAAACACCTGGGGTTTGCTTGAGAGAACGGCTGTTGCCACACCGCTAGCATGCTAATTCCCATTTTTTTGAATAAAGATTTTTGAATAAAACGTGTGGTTTGTTAGTTCAGCTTTACAGTATCTTAACGTATTAATTCATTTAGTCTCATCATGATAAATCACGGCTGTATCTGTTACATGTCAGTGGCTTTTTATTGGGTTATTGCTTTATTACTATTTTTTTTGTCATAATATATGTAATCATGAACAATTTTATTGAATTATTTCATTATTCCATGCTACCATTTAGCAAAATTCTGCATCAGATTATAATAGTTTTTCTATATAAGTTCCCTTTTTTACCCCTTTAATTGAGAATTGTCAGTGTTTAGGAGCTTAATTGAATTTTGACTCAAAACAATTATTCTTCATTTACAGTTACTTGCATTAATTTAAGATTATTAACGAGTTTGTGCGGGTGACCAGTCAGAGGGATTGCTCTCTGAGGGACCCTCCTTTCCCAGCAGGCATCCCAGCTGCATTATCCACGGCCTTTGCTCAGCGGGGATGAGCCCAGCCAATCAGAACGTTCCAGGCGTTCGTCAACAGAGCGTCATAAAAACCCGAAGCGCGGGTGATTTTTATTTTGCTTTATTTTATTGTATTGTATTGTAAACCAGGGCTTTTCTTTGCACCATCCCGCCATTCCAGCCCATGTGTCAAAACCACGCGGCCCAAAAGCACCAGAATCTTCTCCCTCAGTCATATCAAAGACTGCAGGCCAGGGGTCCATAGCTGACAGCAAGGAGATTACACTGCATATGGTCACATGCCACATTACATGTGTTTTGGCAGTCAGCATGGTTTAATAAACGGGCCCTAATTAACTCGTAGTCATTTGGAAAGCAACCGGAGCCCCTTCATTGTACAGCTTTATTTTCTGGAATATTTATGCCTTATAGCAATAGGCTTGGCATTAAGGAGTCAAGCAACAAAATAGATTAATAATACATATTTCTGAGTCTCATTTCCAGTAGTTGTGGTGCTGAAAAATCTGAAAGCGGAAAAGGAGGAGGAGGGAGACTGGCAGACATTTACAATTCAACGCACACATCATCCCCACAGAGAACGTCAGATTGCTCTGACATGCCGTCTGAGGTCCAGGAAGAAGATGGACGTCTCCTGAAATGTGCAGCTGCTGATTGAATTTTATATTTTCATAAAGGCAGCAGAAAGGAAAGCAACTTGAGTTGGGGGAGGAACACATGAGTGCGCCAGTGTGCGCACACGTGCAGGCACTCAGACACACACCATTAAGAGTGACACGTATGCTAAACAGCCAGGACAAAGTTTTATTCATTCGATTTGTGAGAATGCTAGAAAATCCAAAATTTTCCAAGTAATTGCATATGATTTAAATTTTTTTTAATTTTATTTTTCCAGATTTTTTTTACAGTCGGTTGTTGTGTAGAGGTCCCTGGGAAGATGTTTATTAATCACTTGATCCAAAACTTCATGGGTATGATTGAACTTTGAGCCATCACAAATGACCCTTGTGATCTTTCAGTCTTTCACACCCTGTGATGAATACCTGGTAAGGTCAAGTCTTATGCATCTTAATGAGGATCCAAGTTACTCCTATTTACGAACATTACCTTGCTTATACATGTGTTAAATGGGTCATATTTTAAATGTGCTGAATAAACAGGAAATCTTTTCTATAGTTTCACACTGTATTCCTGCAGTTCCTTTATCCAGCACTGCGGTTTGGAAAGCAGAGAGAGGTGCAGTAGATCTCGGTAACACCAAGCAGTGAACTTCAATGTTTTTGGCAGCAAGGTCATACGTGTGTCACAGTGCAAGCTATTCATTAACACACAGTATTGTTGTTACAGTCACTTAGTGAACTATGATGACATTTTTGTTCCGTAATCATATCCATTGGGTATTATTGTTCAGTGTAGTATGTGATGGGTATCCATTATTATTGGCTCAAATCCTTGTTACCTGTTTTGTAAGAACATGGTATATCCTGATGTGAATTTGCATTTTTCTCTATCAGTGCGTATGTCTTTCTGCCGGGCTGCCTGTCTGTCTCTGTATGTGTCTGCCTCTCTCTTGTATAGTTTTCATCGCCACGTGGTGAGGAAATAGGGTCAGAGTCTGTTTTTAGACGATTTTTTTTTTTATATGTTGACATTTCATATTTAAAATGCCCCCCCGCCATGCTGCAAATGTTTCTGTCCTTAGACGGCACCCCCACAGAAGGAAATGCGGCCTTTTCGTGCTCCAGCAACAGTAGGATCTTGTCCATTTAAAAATGAATAACTGTGACAGTCATCTCTAAATTGACTTAGTGTTATTAATGGGTACAGACTGAGCTTGAAATGAAAGTCTTAAACAATGCTATTGCGGGCTAGCGCTGAGAGACCCTCCACAAATTACATGTGAAGGTTGTATGAGAGGCTGTCTTTTTAAATGCTGACATTTCAGAGTTCAGAATAGATTATCAAAAAATTCTGTAAGATTTTCAGAGAAGGACACACTGTAACTGTTATCATTGAAACCAATCGGTTTATCAGTTACTTTGATAAATTAACCGAGTAATTGTTACCGAATTCATATATTCATATAATGTTACAAATATTTGTGTCTTACTATAAATTTTACTGTGTGCATTATGTCCTTAAAGAGATGGATTTAATTTTGACTTTAAAATCAATTGATGTTCAATTCATTAATGGGTCATTTTTCATCAAATCTTACACTATGGTTCTAGATAAACCATTCCAGTCAATTGAAAATAGTAAGAGTTTGTTGTGCTGTAGTACTTTACTGCCTAAAGATCTTTATGTTTATGGGAACAAAATATTTTTCATGGGAATAAATAAACAAATAAGTGCATTTATCTGATGTGGCACTGGGGTAATTCTGTGCCTTGCCATGTCTTTTCATAGCTTGGTCCCAATTTTCTTAGTAAAACTGAAAAGCTCTATTTTTAATTCCGAAAAAAAATCCTTTAATGCACTCAAAACCTTGCTGTCTGAGCTTGCAGATGTTCCTCCATTCTTAAACAGAGCACAAGAAAAGGCTGTCACTCCAAATGTTATCTACCGATAGCAGTTGCCATAGAGATGGTCTCCTGCATCACTGAAGAAATTGGAGAGGGGAGGCGTGCGCAGGTAGCGGCATCAATATCCATCATCCCATCACTTAGTGCAACTTGGCCTTTATAGAAGGCCCTGGATTCTTTGGAACATTCCAGATCCCAGCCTTGCAGGCAAAGCATTGCATGCAAAGAACAGTTGAACCAGTGGTCGTTTTGGAGTGTGGAGATAGCCTTGCAGTTCTTGAATTGAGCATCAAAGGCCTTTTGCATGATACATTGAATCCAGTTTACAAGCAATTACACATGGTAGATGTGTTTGTATACATATGCACACATGACTTGGTGTCGTACAAAACCACACTCGGGTTGCCTTCTGGTTTCCTCCCTGGAATCAGCTAATTTTCATGGTGGGGGCGACTTTTTCTGATAACAAACAGCAACATATGGAAGGCAAGGAGCAAGCTGGCTCTTGCTGCCACGGCAACGGTCGTCATACTTGTCTCCACTTCACGGATGAAAAGAGTGCAGACAGGTCAGAGTTGATGAGAATAAACGGGGGGGTGATGTCAACAGACAACCCCCCCCCCCCACACACACACACACACACACAGACCCATCTTTCATGTCCTTAGTTATACTCTTTGGAGTGAGGGTCCAACCCATCACTGACGCTGCTGGAATCTCGACTGTAAGCCGTGACGCAAGGTGTTCAGCACCACATGTGGTGGGGGAGGGGCGTCTTCCCTCTGTTGGCTTTGTCATGTCCACTGCCACAAATGAATAAAAGGCTCTTAATTTAGGAAGCGTACTCGCAGAAATAACGTGGATATTCTGCATCATCCACGCCTTCACTGTAACTCACCACGGCATGATCAAAGTGCCCGTTGCATATATTCCAGATCTGTGTGTTCAAAGGTTGTAAAATGGGGTCACAAATTAACCAGGATGATTAGATCTAAAAAAAGCCAGCAAGTATATGTTTGAGTTGCTTTTTTTTTTTTGTCTCTTTTCCCTTGTTAACCTAGAGCAGCACAGTATCCCGTCACTAGACTCATACATTATTGACGTAAACGGTGCAAGTCGGCCGTTTCTGTTTCACAGTTTTGTACCATCTGTGACAGCTGGTAAGTGTTTAAAGACGCTGTCTCGAAGAAGGTTGATTCAAAGACTAGAAGGGTCAACAAGATTTCTATCAAGGATTAGCCAGGAATGCCGTTAGTTTGGGGAAACCTGCAAATCCCTCTGGATGAAAATGTCTGCAAGAAAGTAACATCCATACTGCACTATTTTCTAGTGTATATATGAGATGCAGACTTTCATTAATACTAGGCTGATGCATTATTTGTATATTATGTTAGTTGCTTTATAATTTACCTGTTTTGATATATAGCCAAATTTGTTATTGTATATGTATGCTATCCAACAAATGTATGCATCTGAATGTAGCTACTGTGTAGTTAAATAGTAGTGTATAGGATACACATTATATAAGCACTGTTTTATTAGCTGTATCTTAGGTTATCCGGTGTGCAGCCACAGAGAATGAGGATATATAGGAAGGGTTTCTATTCTGTAAGTATAAGGCGGAGCAGGCATACTGATGCCCTGCCCCACCCCCACTGTGAATTTTTATGGCGCTCTAATTAGATACAGTACATCAGTTTGCTGTAGGGAGGCTCGTCACCTGTGCTCCTCGGAACGCACACTGTGTTCTGCACCTCCTCCTCGCCACCGCACTCAGATCTGTCCGAGGGCTCATGCCCCCTCGTCGGCGTCTGTTAGAGACCCGCATGACACTGTGATATGTGCTCTGTAAGCCTGCACACCCCCTCCCACCCGGCTTCCCCACGCGAGGCCGGTGTCGCTGTCCGACACCTGTGCGCGCGATTCCCCCCGCTGCCTTTGTCCGCTCGCCGCAGCTTCGGCACCGTGCCGGCTGTGCTGACTGGAAGCCGTGGCCATGTTTTGACGCCGCACTCGGACAGTCGGACCGAGTCCTTGGGCTTGGGGCCAATCAGGCGCACTCTGTCAACGTAGCAGAGCGCATCATCAGATGCATGTGCAGGGCTTCATGTTTTAAACATGTACCCCCCCCCCCACCACCCCCTCTGCCTTTGTATTGCAGGGCGAACAGTTCGGGCAAGGAGGATGGTGGAGCCTTCCAAGCTGGTAGAATCTGAGTATACGGAAGGAAGCATCCCCTCCGAATGGGACGGTAATGTTGGGTTTTTTTGGGGGGGTTGGTGGGGATATCTAGCCAAATCAGCTTTAGTGTCAAGGCCAGATTAGTAGGTAACAAGATAAAACCCTGAATTTCCGTGTGTCCTGTTTTATAACCCCGCTGTTAACCAGGGAAAAGGCTTTTTATAACGGAAAGATCAGTGGTGATGTGATACCGCAGTAATGGCTCTTCCCTGCAGGGAAGAATGTCCATAAATATATTGTGTACTAGTGTTTTATCATCTTATCCCACTGTGACCCTCGCCAAAAAAAGCGGCACAAAGAAGATGAAGATCCTTAGGCTGCTAAATTTAAATCAATATTAGTATTGCTAATTAGTCGTTCTTTTAAAAGTAGCCATCTCCCAGTACTTCTTATGAGACTAAAGGCAGGGTTAGGATAGAGGGAATAGCAGCAAAAAAAAAAGGTAAAAGTAAAGAGGAATCCTGGAAGGTTTTAAGGGCAGAAGAAGGAGACTGGATGGATAAAATGGGAGAGTTCCCTTGGTTCAGCAAAAAAAAACCAGAAGACTGTGAGTCAGTTCGGCCAGCATGGGTGGCACGGCGCTGGAGACCTGGTTTCAGTGAAGATACGAGAGAAAAACTGATAAAGTGTGTTTGTAAGCTCAGCCACGGTGAAATGGAATTGGAACCTGCAGTCTGAATGTAAGATCCAACTAAACATTAAACTAGCTATTTTTATGTGTAGTTTAAAAGACAATTTTGTAAGTCAGTAATGATTTTTGCTAATAATGATCTTTGAGGATGAAAGGTGAATTTTAAAAAATGTAGTTGATAAGAATGCAGACGTCTTGCAGGACTGGTCCAACTGTCCCTTGCTCTGAGGAGGAGCAGGTGTCTCCTTAGCGATTTAGATGAGGGCAGGGTTTAAACACACAAATGGGCCCTAACAGTCAGCTAAATAACTGTGTGAAACACACAGAGCAAAGAATTAGACCGATACTTTAATTGGTGGTCTTCTCAAAGCTGTCCAAGTTTTCTTCTAGCACTCCCCAGTCTACACAACTGACCCATTTGAACCTCTAAGAACTGATTTATTCCAGTAAAGGTCAGCTGGATATCATGAAATAAGCGGTCAGTGGATATACGAAATATCGCCCAACGGAACCCCATGAACTCGAGGGCCTAAGGGACACATAGATGTTCCAAAACCTTCTACGTCAAAAATTATGCTGCACTGATTATCCGAATATCCCGTGCCAAAGCTATTCTTCTGGTTCCCAGTGGAATCTACAGTCCCCTGATTCTAACTACGGTCTTTCTGCCTGTAACTCAACTGCACTCTGCCACACCTTCAGTGGCAGCAAGACGGAGGGAGGAAATGATGGTGGAGGCGATACCCGGTCTTCTGAGAACAGGTGGGCATTAAGAATGCTGTAACGACCCCTCACGTTCAAGTACTAGCGGCGATCCTCAGTGTTGGGCACTGCCAGGAATGCCCACGTTGAGGCTGCTGACAGCTCCCGCCACGTCTGGCAATATGTCTGACTCTGGACCTGACACCTGCTTTGCCTGAACAGCATGTAGACAGTAAATGATGAGCTATAGGGTTGCTGCATTGACTGAATGAGGGGCTGCCCATTGCAGAGTTTAATGGGTTTCTGGGGTCCCTAACTGCTCCTGCAAAAGAGGGCATACAGATAGAACGGTGCAGGGGTTACCAGGCCCTTCTCCTTCTTTTGCACGGGGTATAGCCTCTCTCTTCAGTCTGAAATTGCCAGAAGGACTGCTCTGACCAAAGTGAACGGGTGCATCCTATTACCGTTCCACCAGACAGGGTCCCCAGCTGGTTCTCCCTCAATGACAGGATGCTGCCCCTGGTGGAAAGGGAGAGTCATAACCATTTGCCAGCTCTGGGCTCTGTCCTTAACCTGTGTCTACAGTGGACACAGCTGTACTCCTTGCACACAGGGTAGATGCTGCAGTGGTGACAGCAGATCCCCTGGGTATGGCTGCAGCTGTGGGTCCCGTGGGTAGGGCTCGAGTGACGCTAGTAACTTTGTCGGCTTACACTGTCATGATAGCTGCTGCTTATCTTTCTCATTTTCTAGAAGTTCCCTGGAATGGGGCCTCCATCTTTTTATACGTCCCTGTTGGCTTTAGATCTGTACTTTGAAGTGGCTGATTTCCTCCATCTTCTTCCAAGGTCTACTGGCCGCCGGCACTCCTTGTTGGAGGCCCAGGCATCACTTTTCAGCCTTTGTGGCTAAACTGTACTCGCTGTGCTGATGACAAGGAAATCCAGCTTGCTTGAGCTTCTCTCCGGTCACCATGGTTTGGTATATAGGGAGCAAAACAGTGTTTGGGGTTCCATATACTGTCACACTCCATTTCCTCAGGCTCCCCCTGGATCTTTCAGCATGTGGAGGAAAGAGGCTGATCTTCCCTTTTGGGAGCTCATTTGCCAAGGCACTGAACTGTCCATCGTCAAGCTAGCTGCCGTTGTAGCAGCTTGGTTTCTGGGACCTTGGTAATACCCTCCCCTTCCAAAGGACAGGAGCTGGGGTGTGCATGCAGGCAGAACAGATGGCTGCTTCTCTAGCAGCTCCAGGTCCACAGGTACACAACCAATTGGTAGCAGTCATGTGGTCTCCCCTCCAGGGTCCTAGTTTCGGCTCACATTTTGGAGGAAGCTCAATCTCAGATCCTCCTGTTTCTTAAGGCAGGTGATGTAGCATCAGCACTCTAACCGCAGGGCTCAGGTCAGCCCTCCTAGACTGCATGTAGTCTGCATCAGTGGTGACAAACCCTTCTCTGAGCATCTTCTATCCATCTCAAAGTGCAGAACCCAATCTGCCTTGTCCTATAGGCATAGTAACATACACAAGTTTTTCATCAAACTGTTGGAGCGACAGACTTGCAGGGAGACCTACCACATGTATAGGACTGAGATACTGGAGAGCTTCGTTTACATCAAACATTTTATTAGTATTCGTCATAAACTCAATAGGAAATGGGAACCAAGTCCCTTTAAGCATCAAACACAAAAGAAACATAAACAGCAACAAAATAAAACTGCACAAATACAAAGGTGTTCTTATAAATGTGAAGGCCTACTTCTTCAGGATTAGTTTATATCCCCCTAGCAGACCCAGTTTAAGTCTCCACCAGGGCAGTGAGCTGAATCAGAGCTGGTTGGGGTTCATTAACTCTGTAGGTCTGTGGATACCTATCCGGTGATCGGCACGTCATGCGTATACAGCAGTGCTTCCCAGGCTGGGCCTCAGACAGTCCACATTTTTGTTCCCTCCCTACCAGGAGCTGGGAGGGATAAATGTGGACTGTATGCAGGGAGGTGGTAAAAGGCAAAGCTAATGTAAATTAACTATTTGAGTAATCGTTGCCTCTTACTGCAGTGTTTCCTTCCTACTGGGAGGCTGTGTTTGAGGATGCCGATTTCTCCATTCACATAGCCTGTGTGCTTCCCCGTGGTAAGATGAGCATGACACTAATGTCATTCATAGGCCAGAACTTTTTCCACCATCAGACCAAAAACAATGTATGAATTTATGGTTTGGAGTTCATTTGATGTGGAAAAAAATGATGCATCACTCTTAAACTCATCTGCCACATGTAGATAATGCACTGGAACCAAATGAAACCAGTTACACCTTTTCCTCTAAACCCATTGCAAAATTCATTTCATGGAATGTATTGAAAACACTTAATATTGCTCCTTTAAATATGCAAACCTTTCATCTTTTGTAGGTCATTGGTCAAATCTTAAAATCTTTGTGTAAGGTTTAATATTTAATTAGGACAATGTAGATAAACTCAAACAATTGTTTTGTGCAGGAGTAAACTTGTGTGGCAAACTGCGGTTCACAGTTCTAAATGCAACTGAGCATTTCCAGAAATGACTAATCAACTTTCGGCATTGCTTTGCCACTGTTGGGAAGGGCTCATCAGTTCAGTCATTCTAGAACATGAAATTTCTATTTTAATCAGTGTTTCTAGTACAGATGCATGGTCATGCTGCAGTACCTATTTGGAACTTTAACTCATGGATAGAAGCCCATGTGTTCTCTTCCAGAACGTTATACGGCTCAAAATTATTGGTTTGCTCAACAAATGTCATCGACATCCATAGATAGAAAACAGCATCAAACAATGACACTCCTAACATGGTATTTAACAGCTGGGACAAAGTTATTTTAGAAGTGGGCGTCTAAATGTAGTGTTTTTGGTTGCAGCCAAAATACCTCATTTTAGACTCCTAAGAATTTCACTTCCAAAATGTATTTAAAAGCATCTAGATGGTGTTTTACAGACTTAACATGAGCAACCATGCTCTTTTTTGAGAGTGAAGGATTCCTCCTAGACAGTTGCTATCTAGTTGTATTGTTGAAGTATGAACATCTACATTCAGGGTGGCCTGCCACTCATTGGGTGTGAGCACAGTGACTTCCGCCAGCTGTGATGTCATGCACATTCCCTTTGCAGTGCAAGGAGCATAAGAACATCACATAAGAGGGTGAGGGTCTAGAAGTATTTTACGCTTGAAACAACAATTAGTAGTGTAGCGTTTTGCAGTCTTCGTAAAAACAAATTTTTGAGAGGTAGAAGTAGTGTTTAGTGGAAAATCCCGCTAAACAAAGTGCACACAATTGTGCGAAAGAACGCGAGTAATTTGAAAAAAATCGATGAATGATTTGTGAGTCGCTAGCTTGGGGTGTTTTGCACACTCACTGCAACGTATGATACATGGGCTGGTGTCGCAACAAAAGGCTACGTTCACACTGCCAGCCACATCGTTCAATTCCGATTTTTTGCTTAGATCGGATTTGTCTATCTTGACGGTTCACATACATAAGTACAAGTGACATGTATCTGACTGTAATGTGAAGGCATCGGTCCTCCGAAATGTCACGCATGCGCACATTGATACGTTTTTACACGGGTAAAAAGCTGGTCGTAAAATTGGCACCTTGTGCGGCCATGACCACTGCGCCGATTCGAGTCTTTTGCCTCTTAAACTTTGACTTCAGGCTCTTTATTTTTCTTTGGCATTGTAGCCACATTCATGTCCACGCTGTGCCATTTCTTTGGCAATTATTTCAAATACTACTCTATTACAATAGGTTCCTTCCAGTTTTGCTTGAACAGCTTCATTTCCCCAAATATCAATTAAATCCCCACCTTCTCCATCCTTCCACTGACTGTTATCGCAGCTCTCCTGCATTTTTACCTTCCTGCTCTGCCGGTGCAGGCTGATGTCAGCGCATGCGTATAAACAAAAAGCCACATGAATTCTGATCTGAGCTTTCACATTCAGGTCACATGGCCGCAAATCGGATACGTATCTGATTTAGTACCACATATGAAAGTGGCACAAATCCGATTTCGAAAAGATCAGACTTGCATGTCCACACAGCCCTGAAAAGATCAGATCTGTGTCACATTAAGGCAAAAAATCCGATTTGAGTCACTTCAGCATGGCAGTGTGAACGTAGCCAAAGTGACACTTACCTCAGTTAGGTTGTGGGGCATTTTAAGTATTCACTTGTTTGGTAGATATTCAAATTGAACTTTAAATGCCTCAAAAACACTTAAAATAAGATGCAGAAACGAGGTGGAACCTTACATTATGTATGTTTCTAGTAACCTATTTAAAGATTTTTTTGGCATACATTTTTTTATTTGGATGTACTGGTATTGTGTATTGGAATCAGATCGAACTGAAATAACGTGGATCGGCCCATCGCCAGGTCTTGGGCATTGTTTTTTCTTATTACAGATGGATAAATGCAAAAGTGTCATAATAGTTCTCAAGAAGTTTTGTATTTTAGCAAGTTGTTACCCTAACCAGTACTTGTGAATCCACATGTTATATGTTTATGTATAAGAGAGCCAAAGAGAATGTGTCCTGGTGATTAGCTTATTTATTGCTTAACTTGGTACCCAGTAATTTACATTTCCCTCATTGACAGAGTTAATCAACCTTGCAGTTCACTTGTTTTTCTGGATCCACGGATTCTTCTTTGCTATACTTATTCTGTTACATGCATCATTTCCTGTAAACAAATGTATAATGACAGGATGTGAACACTTTCTTTTGCAAATGAAAAGGCGTTTTGATTGAACTATGATTACACTGTGAAAATGTGACATTTCAACCGCTCCATTAGCAATTCACAAACTTTCAAGCAGCTCTACACAGCTTTTCTACCAATCAAGGTAGCAATTACAAAATACAGATCTTCCAAATGAAGCACACATAGAATGGATGCTTTGGAAGATCGATGCTCTAGTATATGAGTTTTTAAGTCATCTATAATTGTAATTTACAGCTCTCTTTTGGATTTGTTGAAGATGCAACTTGGTGCATTTGATACAGAAACAGATTCCACAGCCAGCGCTCCTCTCTAGTAGAATAAATAATGTTCAGGCCTACTACAGTGCTTTTGATGTGCTGTTTTAATAGGTTGGGCCTTTTCCATTTTGAGAAGGGAAAGCCAGGAGACACCAGCTCAAAACGCCACGTCTGTGGCCTGCTTGCTGATCTGCACTGTCATTACCTCTGCCTATTTAAATAGATATCTCTGTGACAGTATAAAAGAGCCTCTGCTGGTTGGATGGAACACGTCTCTTTCATATGTCTGGCTTCTCCCTGAACGAGTTTCGGTTTATTTATATCTGCCACACGGTTTGATGCACACCAGGTGGCCATCCAGCAACGAAGCCATCACCACTCCCCCCATTTCTGCTTGCTAGCATTTCCTTCCCTTTGCCTATTTCACGCCCCCTGGCCCTCCCCCTCCCCCGTCTGCCCTCCCCGAGTGCTCCATTTAGGGCTTAATGCAAGCTCTAATTGTTGGTCTCGCGCTCATTGATGTGCGTTACACGACGGCTCGCTGTTTGAAGCGGCGTGAAGATTTCTTGCATGCTAATCGGAATTTAAATGAGCCAGGGATAAAAAGAGGTGGGGATCGTGAGCAGCCAGCTATCTCTGGCGGGGTCCCATTCCTGGGTGTGCATGGGGGGGAATGACTTGGGTAATGCCAGCACCTGCCCTCTATCTTCCCCACAAGCTAGAGTACCAGTGTGAAAATAGAGGTGGAGCTCTGTGAGAAAGCAGCTTTAAAGGCGTGGGGAAGGTGCACGGTTTGCTCACAGATTCAGTTTGACAACTGAGACCTCAGAGGGAGGCGGAAGCCTTGAGATATGCACAAAGCTGAAATTATTCAAATAGGGCTTTTTGCTCCCACAGTTTCCGACTTTGGATTCTAGCATTTACTTTATCTTTCTGGGCTGAATATGTACTATTTTCATGTGATCTTCCCCATTGCCAGACATAGGCTGCTTTATTCTTTTGTGATACCCCTGGCTTTTTTCTGTCAGGGACTGTACTAGCCAGCCCCAAAAAAGGCAGGTTTTTTAGTAAGTACACAGAAAAGCGTTAAAGTATGAACCAAGAAATGTTGGAATAGTTTGCTGGTTAATTATATTAATTATTCAAGTTTCAGATATTTTGTCAAATGTCAGAATTATACTAGAAGAATCTCTAGATTGTTGGGCTTTTCTGAACCTGCAAAGCAGACACAGCTTGCACTGTGGCTTCCTTGTCCATCTCCTGCAGGTGCATTAGGCCGGGTGGTGTCTTGTAAACAGTGTGTCTTACATGTGATGTTGATGTTCCCACAGCTTGGATTCGAGGGAGGAGGAAGGATCCACCCACAATTGAGGTGAGTTTGTATTCTTTGTCAAGTGATACCCGGCAAAGTCACAGTGGAACTACTTGAAGGGTTCACTCTCTTGATATTTCAAGAAGTCAATTGCATCATAATGTGTACTTATTATTAACTATGTCATGTCATGTGCAACACTCAGTGCATCATCAAAATTCATAACATGTCAGTGGCAATTATTGATTTGCTAGCAAAATCTCTGACTAGCCTGACTTACGGTTGTATATTTCTTTTGTTTTATTAAACAGTGAAGGTTTATCAACTATAATGTCCAGTTATAAACTATTTTAGCTATTGGGTAATAAGAGCAGTATCCCGGACCTCAACCTGACCATCCTGTTTTAATATTTAAATTATGCTTGCTTGTTTAGCAGACACTTTTGTCTAAAGTGAAATACAAGTGAGAGAGGCTTGGGGTCACAGTGCAGGTCAGCTAGAACCCCCGGATCAGTTGGAATTAAAGGTCCTACATGGAACACACATTCATCCCCATGACCCTTCCGGACATGGGCACGGATCTCAAACCCATTTAGTCACACAGCAGCCTGATGCCCTTAGCCAACAATGCATAGGAGGGATATTTTGGTCAGCTGTGGTGTTCCAGTGAGTTCACATTCTGACAGTGTTCAGTGCAGTGTTGCTGAATGTCATCCTTTCACCAGTGTCGCATGTGCATCAGTGCTACTGTATATTTAGGTCAGTGTCCTGGTATATATGTCTGATTCTTCGGGAATTTAAGTCAAGGAGTTGCCTGAGCATTCTGGAGCAGGCATGCAAGTTTGATTTGTGTTCTTTTGGAGTGTCCAGATATCAGCCAGAGTTTGGGATTTTTTTTTCTTTTTTTTGTACCTTCTGAAACTCAAGAGAACACTGCACCAAAGTGAGGTTTCCTGACAGAGCAGGGAAAAGAGCATTCAGGCATCCATCTTCTAGTCTAGGCAACAGAGAGCAGAAGGCGGTGGAACACCCTGGGTAGGATGCCAGTCCATTTCAGGGCACAGACTCACACACACACACACACACTGCAGGCTACTTTGAGGTGCCAGTTAGTCTATCTGCATACCTTTGGACTGTGAGAAGAAACCAAAGTACTGGGAGGAAAGCCCAGTGAAGGTAAGCTACCATGCAATTTCATCAATAAAATGAAGTAGTTGTACAATGCAAAAACATGGTCATATATAGTTTAGCTAAACGTCATAATTTGTTTGATCTGTGAACAATTTCTAAATTGTACTAAAACGCATGGTATTAAAAAACAGGAATGAAAATATTTATACTTTTCACTAGGCCTGTACAATGTGCGATGTTAATATCGACATCGCATGTGATGCACATCCAGCTGTCATATTGCGAGGACCGGCTTGGTCAGCTGGCTTCAGATTAGGCTTGAGTAGGCAACTAAATTTTCATACCATGCAGACATTATATCGTGATTTATGATATTTTCAAAAGTGCGCCGAATGGAGATCATGAGTAAGTTTCGCTAAAACATTTTTACTTGGTCATTGGTGACCTTTTCTCAATTTTAATGATTGTTCTTTAATAAGATTATGATTTCATATCTCTCATCCATGCTGTCAGACTCACTCATAAGCAGTGTGGCGCTTGCCTTCCACAGTATGGAAATAGTTTGGATTCCATAGAGGCAGTATTGAGCAAAAGCAAGTGATCAGCAACGCTTTGTGCCAGCACAACTCGTGGCAACAACTTATCTGACAAACTCTATTGGCAAATAAGTCCTATTTAACTGGTTTCAGGTCATTTTTCAACTACTTTTTTGCTTTATAAAATATCACCATATATCACAAAAAATCATCACATGAATTTTTTCCAATATCACGCAGGACCACTTTGCATTAAATATTTTTATGAAATAACAAGTCAGATAGTAACTTAGGTAAGTAAGTCTTGAGATGGGCCTACCAGTGACAGCCATTGCAACTTTTCTGGCTGTTAAATCTCTCAAGGAATCCATCATAACTGTAATCATAACATAAAAATAAGTACTTCACGTACATCAAGTACTTCATGTCCCTCATAGAGGAGGCATTGTTTTGTGAAATTTTTGATTTATACAAGTATTAAGTGCTTGTAGTGTAGCCTGCACAACACCTTGTTAGAAATCCTGAAAACTCCATAGCTACAGCTAGCCAGAGCATGAGAAGGGATAATTTTACTGTAGTACTGGGAGAGAGCCACCCATCTTAAAACTCCTATCCTGGGTTTGTGAGGGCCTGAAGCTCATAGCAGGGGTATACCCTCAACTGGTTTTTCATGGGAGTTTCTTACACAAAAATATTCTGAGGGCCGAACGAAAAACAATTCAGTGATGGTTTAGAGAGAGAACCAGTCAGGTTGTAGAGGAGGTGGGTCTAAGCAACTAGATGAGGTGTGACCAAGACATCTGATTGGTCGGTCCCGCCTCCTGTAGTTGCTTGGACCCACCTAGTCTACAATCTGATTTGTTCAGAGAAATGACCAATCATTTTTCGTTCTGCCCTCAGAACATTTTTGTGTAAATAAAACTCCCACAAGCTCAACTGGATGCCAGTCCATGGAAGGTCACATACATGCACACAATCACATACTACAGGCAATTTAGAAATGCCACTTAGCCTGCATGCATGTCTTTGATCTATAGGGAGACACGAGGGGAACAGACGAACTCCACACACATACAAAGGCAGAGCTAATGTTCAAACCCCAAATCATGGATTTGTGAAGCAACAGCACAACCCAGCAGACAAACAGCTGGGGGAAACAATGGTTTTTAAAAAAGTGCTTTACTAGATTTTCCCAGATTTTCTTTAACAAGCAGTGAGAGGAGTGTGAATGGCCTGCATGACACATTAAAGCTTCACATGTGCAACCCATATGCCTGAAATTGCCCCAAGAAACACGCAAGTGATGGCACATGGGGAGTCATGCAAACCACATGCCACAGGGAGCAGCGAGTCAGATACCCAGGATTTTGATCACCTCAGTGGTAAACCAAGATTACAGTGTATTATTTTTATTTTTGCCTAATCTTTCTAGTCTGTAGGTTATCCGGGATTCCGTGCCAGCAATCGCCTACGCACCAGGTGCAATGGCGGGGGTAAAGCTTATTGGATAAAATAAATGTTTAAAAGACAGAAATTATAAGATGTCCGGTTGTTTCTGGAATATCTGTGGTATATGAAGAAAAAAAACTGGGAGGATATAAAAGAGAGCCTTATTACTCCAAGATACTCCCTTGACCTCCTCCTTTTTTGCAGCTGTCATTTAAGCTTTGCCAGAACCTTGTGATTTATTCAGATTGGTTATGGCTGGAAGAACTCTTTGATTAATCCTAATTAATAAGTAGATGGTGCATACCAGACCCATGTCTTCACCCCCTTGCACATTCGAAAGCAATGTTTCCCAATCCAGTCCTCGGGGACCCACTGACAGTCCACATTTTTGCTCCTTGCCAGCTCCTGGTAGGAGCAAAACCAAGGACCATCTGTAGGTCACCAGGTTGGGAAACGCTATTCTAAAGGAAATGTTATCCCAGTCAGCAAATCAACTGGCGCAAAACCCACAATTAACAGACTGGAAAAGTTATTCGGAGTATTTTTCTTCCCAGTCTAAGGCTTTTTGGCCAAGGTTTCTTTTCACCTATCCCAAACTCATGAATCTGCCAACACCATGCTGTTCTCTTTCTTCCTGAAACTTCTAGAAACTTGGTTAAACCAGTAAGGTTTTTTTATGCCCCTGTCATTTATTAAGGGTTTTTCTTTGCCCCCATTTAAGTTATAAAGGCCTCTTTTGTGTGTTCATTCAGTAGAGTTTAACATGGCACGAGAGCTCCGTTTCCAGTGACAATCTTAAAAGACTGGAGGTAGAAAGCAAGCAACCAGCAAATGAGACTGACAGCTAAAATTTCGAACCTTGCGGCCAGTGGCATCCCAATGTGCTGTTTCATCTGGTTTCCATGCAAGCTGACATTTTAGAGAATAACAAGGGCGCTGGGGTTATTGGTACCTGCTTTTCCGGGCTTTCATCTGAAAAGGTGTCCCTCACGGCACCGTAATAAGCCCACTGAATCTAGAGGGAGCAAGAAGAAAGAGGACAAAGAGAGACCTGAACATCTGTTCCAGCTGCAAATGTCGATGCTGCCCCACCTACCTCAGTGTTTCTTCTAAGAACCTGATGGACCTATTCTAGGACCGGTCAAAGCCTGTGCGTGTAAATAGAATCCTTATTTCATACTGAGGCCCAGATTAAAGAAAGCTTCTAACCCCCCACTAGCCGTAAATTACAGGCCCAGCAGCACTTGCTCGCTTGCAACTCTCTCCAAAGTGCAACCGAGCTCAGAACCTCTCTGACAGGGACAAGAAACACAATGTCTGATTGTTCCACGCACGGCTTTGATAAGATAAGCTCTCGGCTGTTGGCTCCATGGCAGCGTCTCTCCCCATCTTTGCTCTTCCCGGTGGCGACCGTTCTGCACATGTTTTATAGTAAATAAATACGTTCAGCCTCCTGGATCATGCTCCAGCGCTCTGACTGATGATATTCCTATCGTTTTACGAGCCGTCCTCCTTCCCCCTTTGGCACACAATCAAAGTCCTTGTAGGTGAGCCATCGATCGAGATCATGCAGGGGTTATAAAATTTGATGAAAAGGAGCATTTGTTTTCTTTTTCTTTATTCAGCTACACTCTTATCTGCAAAGGCTCTCTCTCGAAAGTGTGGCTGTGAGGCCCACTGGGCTAATGTGGACCAGATCTGAAGCAGAGTAAAATCCACAGGCTGAGGCTAGCTTGCTCAAAAGAACTTCGCTTTGAAAATCTCTCTTTATTTGGGTGCTCTCTGGAGAAATATGTCTCCAATTGGTCAGCCATCAGTGTGGCTATACTGGTCCCAGTCAAACACTCTGTATCACATTTTTATTTTTAAACTACTCATGGCCATTTCTGTTAAAATACTTACTTCACCTACTTTTCCCTTCTCTGGTTACCTCATTGGTCGCCCCCTCAACGCACAATGTCTATGTTAACTCTGAAGTTGTGTCGGCGAAGCAGGGCATGCTACAGGCTGCATGGGGAAGCGTATCAAGCTAACATTGCTCTCCTCTAAAACTTTTTTTCACAGTGCAGTAGTCACCTGGTCAACACTAAACCTCACTGTAGAGATGAGCGAGAGAAAGGTAGCCATGTGACCCACACACTGAGCAAAGTGGCTAATTCTGTGCTGTCTGTCTGCATTCTCCCTGCACAAAAGCAGCCAGGTTCAAACCTAGATCCCCACTGTAGGACACGGCTCAGTTTGTCAATTGTGCCATCGAGACTCCCGTACAGTACTTGCTCCATTGGGATACAGGTGCTAATTAAAGGACCTTTTCCATTATTCATCCATGTCTCTAACAAACATCCACCCATTATAACTATTTATCCAATTAGAGTTTAACTGATCTAAAACCAGTAACAGGAAGCAGATGGTTAGGAACCTGGTATGGAAAAAATAGCAGCCAATTTCACCTCCAACTTAGCTAAACATCTTTGTACTTTAGTCCTCAAAGGAAACACATATGAAAACGTGTTTAATTGGAATTGGTATTTTTTTTTATGTCTCAACTATAGAGATGCTCAATCTGGCCTTTAGATTACAATAGAAAAACAGCAGAGAGGGAGGGAATGGCAAACATTTTGACTCTCAGGTTGCCAAACCTGCTTAAGTTAAAAAAAATAATAAAAATCTGTGTAAATCTGTTGTTATGCTGCACACATGGATGGGCAGTCTCTGCCTGTTGTCTACACAACACCAGAAGTAGCCCGGTTCTTTATCAGTGAGTGGCTATGACACCTAATTACACATGTTTACCGCAGGCCTTCAGGAAGCTTTTTATGGTGCTCATTGTACATTCTAGGGGGTTACTGTACAAGCGCATCGGTGAAATCAATCACTCCGCCCAAATGGATGTACAGAGAGAAGTAAAGGCTGGTGTGACTCACTTTTGTATGAAAACAGAAGGAGGTAAGGCTCAGTCTACCCTAGCTCAGTCCTGCCAACCTCCATATCGCAGCGGAGACAATTGTATCATTCTCGCTTACAAATTCACAAAACAGACCTGTGCTGTGTAACCACCAGGAATAGATTTCTACTAGCATATCTGAGATAGCGGGGAAAGGAGGCCAGGGTACTGTCAACCCAAGCAGAGCTGTGGCAGGTGCACGGGACACCTGACATGGAGGTGTGAGCATTCAGCCACTCTGGAGCAATGCTGCAGCTCCATCCCTCCCACTGCTTACTAATAGTAATGACTGGCGTGGAAAGGATACAGGAGATGCAAGATCGCAAGTGTAAATGCATTAGGTAAAAGACAGTGTCATTTTTCCATTGATATCTGACGTTTGCACACTTTTACTCTCTATGGGCCGAGCAGGAGCTGGAGAGGAACCAACTCTACAGGGAGCAGATCAAGCAAAAAGCCCGTGAAGTGGAGGAGAGGGATTCCACCCTGCAAGCCCAGGAGTATGCAGAGGGTCTGGTGGCACGTCCTATGCAGACGCTCATAGAAGGACACGCTTCTGCCAAACACTTCCGTCAGATCAAACCGAGCGAAGATCCTATCAGCACTGGCAGCACTTTCGAACCCGGGTCCTGGGCACCCAACAAGGGAACCACGTCAAAAAAATAAATGTTATAAGAATGGCTGTAAATATTGTCTATTCTTTAAAACCCCAATGCTGTGTTAAAAAAATCACAATGTAATGATTTACAAGTCATATAAACCTATATTTAATCAAAAATAGAACAAAGATGACATAGCAAACGTTGAAACTCAGAAATTTTATTGTTTTATTACAAATATATGCTGAATTTGATGTCAGCAACACGTTTAATCCTTTCTTTTAAAAGCACTCTGCAAAAGTTTGGGAACTGAGGAGAGCTGTTGCTAGAGTTTTGAAAGTGAAACATTACCCCCTTCTTGCCTGATATCAGATTTCAGCTGCTGAACAGTTCAGGATCTCCTACGTCGTACTTTGCATTTCATGATGCGCCAAACAGGTCTGGACTGCAGACAGGCCACTCTAACACTGGGATTCATCTACCGCGGAGCCATGCTGTTGTAATACGTGCAGAATGCGGTTTGGCATTGTCTTGTTGAAATATACAAGGTCTTGTATGAAAAAGATGTTGACTGGATGGCACCATATGTTGCTCAGAACCCTATATATTTTGGTTAGCTTGAATGGTGCCTTCCAAGATGTGCAAGCTACGCAAACTATGGACACTAATGCACCCCCACACCATCACGGATGCTGGCCTTTGAACTGTCCACTGATAAGCTGGATGGTCCCTATCCTCTTTAGCCCAGAGGACACGGCGTCCACGATTTAAAAAAAAAAGAACTTTACATTTTTATTTGTTGGAATATAGGACAGTTTTCCGATTTTGCCTCAGTCCATCTTAAATGAGCTTGGGCCCAAAGTCAGCAGCGTTTCTCGATCATGTTTAGATATGGTTTCTTCTTTGCTTCAAAGAGTTTCATCCTGCATTTATGGATGCAGCGATGAACTGTGTTCACAGATTATGGTTTTCGGAAGAGTTCCTGAGCCCATGCAGTGATTTCAGCTGTAGAATCATGTCTGTTTTTAATGCAGTGCTGCCTGAGGACCTGAAGATTACGGCTATCCAGTTCTGGTTTTCGGCCTTGTCCCTTGCATACAGAGATATCTCAGGATTCCCTGAATCTTTTAATGATATTATGTAGTGATTTTTTTGCAATGTTAAACTGAGGAACATTATTCTTAAATTGTTGCACTATTTGGCCACACAGTCTTTCACAGAGCGGTGAACCTCTTTCCATCTTCACTACACAGAGACTTGACCTCTCTGGGAGGCTCTTTTTATACCCAATTATCTTACTGACCTGTTGCCAATTAACCTAATTAGTAGTGAGATATTCAACCAGGTGTTTTGATTTAGCATCACACAACTTTTTCAGTGTTTTGTTGCCCCTGTCCCAACTTTTTTAAAACGTTACTGGTGTCAAATTCAAATTGAGCATATATTTGTCATAAGTTTCTAAATTTCAGCATTTGATATATTGTCTGATATATTTTCAGTTTACTAATATATGCTTTGCAAATCATTGCATTCTGTAATTTACATTTTTACAGTGTCCCAACTTTTGGAAAAGGGGTTGCCTTATTAAAGTAATAATATAAGCAGCAGCGTAACAACCTATTAATTGTGTGTGTACAAAAACATTTATTGAGGGGATTGATCTTGAGACCTAACAGACTGATTGCAGAGTAAACACTCAGATGACTCCTCTCCAGGAAATACGGTCTTACATTTCTTTAAAGGATAAAAGCCATAGATGTAGAGTGCTGCCACACAAATAGGCACAATCTAATGGGAAGCCCATGGCCATTCACTCTGCGGTAAAGATTTTCTAATGCCCATTTGTCAGAGGTCACTTAACTTCAGAGGGCCGACATGGTTGATATATTCAGGTGATCATAGTCCTGCATTCTATAGCCTTGTCTTCAAACTTGTATCTATCAAATACAACCATATGAAAAAGCTTTCAATCAGAGCGGGTATTTAGTGGTATAAACATTCACGGACGACGCACTGGAATACAACTTTGAACCTGGTATATAGCACCTTAATTCCCAGACTGATTTAGATGTTTTGTTTTCATGAATCAAACTTGTATAATACATCAGTATCTGAACTTAAACCACAAACAATGATGGCAAGGTTGTGTTCCAAGCATCTTTATATAAAAAAAAGTTTCATTAAACACACATTATTTTGAAGTATTTCATTAATGGGTTAACTTGTATAGGGCACCTTGGGGAACAGAACAAACTTCTGAAACTAATGGAATGCTGAACTACTATACAAAGACTACAGATTTCTGCAAATGAGATTCTTGCAGAAAAATGCACCCTCTTCCCCTCTGCCTGTAAGTGATACTCCTCTCCACTGTGGCTCCACAGAACTTGTGCTGTTAAACCACTTCTGTCTAAAACCTGCGGGCCATTATTAGGACTGTGGCCCCTTCCCCTGGAGTGGGTGGTGGGAGGGTGGGGTTCTGGAGGCAGAGGCAAACACAGCATTAGTCACTTCCCCACTCCAGCTCCTGAGCACCTCAGTCTTTCTTTGGCCTCTTTGCCTTGGCAATGTTCTCCTGACGCCTTTGCTTCTTCTTCTGTTCCCGGTCCCTGGCCTCGATCATCTTGGCGAGTTTCCACGACAACAGGGCACTGGCGATGAATAGAGGTGTGAGCGCCAGGACAACGGTGGTGAGGAAACCGTAGGGGTCTTTGGCGGCCCACTCCACCACGTACTGTGCCCATTCCTTCACGTCAATCATCCTCCTTGCAGCGTCCACCAATCAGGAACCTGAATGCAGCCATGGAAGATGTTCCCATTGGTTAGAGCACTTGAAATCTGAGACTACAGCCACAGCCTTCCTTTCTCCAACACATATCTCAGCAGACTAGCTTCATCCAAGCTTACTCAAAAAGATTTCTATCTTGCACAGTGTAACCTGTTTTTACAGCTGTATTTTCACAGGAGCAACGAATAAACTACTTCAACTTCAAGAATGTGCAAGTAACAGTAGTCTATGAAGGGCATAGACTTCCCCCATTCCCCCATCCCTAGTTAAAAACCACAGAACTGTACAGTATGTTGGCAACTACACGGATATTTGCACTTATTTGTCTGGTACACAGTAGCGCTGCACGATTCTGAAAAAATTGTGAATTGCAATTCTTTTGCTTAGAATTGAGATCACGATTATCTGTAATTATTTTTTTTCTTAAATTTAAATTTATTGCTCTCATTAAACTGCAAAAGGAAAACAACAATACATGACTGAGCCAAACATATGATTGATCCAGGCATATCAACTTCTGACAACAGAAAGGAAATGCTCAACTGGCCAGTCAGTTAGGGTAACCAAACAGCCGTACCAAATGTTTCAGTATCAAGTGCCAGTGGGGAACTTCTTTGGTACTTCAGTGTGAGACTTTGAAACGCTTTTCTGTGTGGAACGGTTATGAATAGCCTGCCTCCGAAATGCAATACAACTGCAGTCTTGAAATCAGTTGCAAACTCAGAAAACAATGATAAACAAGGTAAATAATAATAATAATAATTATTATTATTATTATAGATGTGTTGACAAACTAAATGACCCAAGCTTTTATTACAATCTGGTCAGAAGAAGCAGAGATCAGGATAGCATAAAAAGAAATAAAATATTTTGCATACACTAGGGCAGCATGGTGGAAAATTTCTAAGTATTGCAATGTGATTTTGTTGTAATAATTGTTGGAGTATTTATAAAACAAAAAGGAGTTCAACAAATTTCTCAAAAACCCGTCTACAAGTGATTTAAACAGCAAGGATGAAAATGATTGTGATGGTCTCAGAAAAAGCATGCAGTGTTTATGCACAAGCAGTGGAGGTAAACTGTAAACTGATTTTTAAACATATAGTAGATAATCTTGAAAAAGAGTCATTAAAATTGCAAAACTTGATGATTTTTTCCTATGACAGTGTAAAAATGTTTTAGCAAAGCAAATTCCCTGTGCTATAATGTCCATATACATAATTGAAAGTAAGAAAAAGCCTGATCTTAATCTTGCTGACTGGTGAAGTAAAAATTGCACATGCACAACATGCGATGTTGGTATTAATATTGCCCATTGGCCAACCATAGAGCATACTACAGTCCATCCATCCATCCATTGTCCAACCCGCTGTATCCTATTGGGTCGCGGGGGGGTCCGGAGCCTATCCCGGAAGCAACGGGCACGAGGCAGGGAACAACCCTGGACAGGGGGCCAGCCCATCGCAGGGCACCATACTACAGTCATTTTTCAAATTCAGTGCAAAATACCCCGCCTCACGCTATGATGTCATTCAGTGCCAATACCGGTTTTTACGCCAGTGCAACCCCAACACTTGGAAGTACTATACTTTTGGTACTTTCTTGAAGTTCCAAATGTAAGGTACCTGGCACGGTGAGAAAGCGCCCTTTAAAGAGAATGCAGAATTAGCTTGAGACTCTCTGGGGAAAACTAGGAGCGCTTGATTTGATCCAGCTGATGTAATACAATGCGTCATCACGGTTTTTTTAATATTAATTGTGCAGCCATAGTACATAGGGTCAGTGATATTAGTATTCTGTCATGGTAAGGCCAGAAAAGAGCTGCCTCATAGTTCTCAAAACCACTCTGTGACAGTGGTATATCAAGTAGCATATGCAAACCTCTGAAGGACATAAAGTACACTGACAAAAAAATGTGACGTGAACACAAATCAAATTACATGAGTACAACTGGCATTTGGATAACTACACCAAGATAAGTTATCCAGGCAATAGGAACAGCCACAAGGCAGTTGTGTACTGGAGAATGTACATAGAGCTGCTCTGGTAATATTCTGATATTAAGTTAAAATTCAAGGTGAAAGTTCTACTTTTTTGTTCTCGAGAAGAGAGTGTAAAAGACATGGGGGAAGGAAAAGAGAGAGACGCAGAGTGAGTGTGTGAGATGAACCGAAACTGTGGGCCCATCAAACACCTGGCAGAAATGATCCCATTGCACTCTCCCACCCCCGCCAGCCGCCAGCACGGGGTGTCTGCGGGTTGGAATGAAGGGGAGCGAGCCAGCTTTTGAAAGTGCTTTGCCTATGCCTCCCAGTGCATTCCATGCCCTGCGTCTTGTCATCGTGGCTTTAAACAGCAAAAAGACGTTATGCCTTTTGTCACCATGATGGCTTCCCTGTCTGAATGCTGTTTAATCACAGGAAGGCTACACACCTGTCTGTTGTTTCTAATTAACAAAGCAAGCAATGTAGACATGACTCCCTCCTTCCAATTAACACACTTAAGGAAAATGGCCAGACTGTCATATCTGAATATACATATCTTTGATATTTTAGGTAATCAACCTTAAAATACATTAGATTGATATATTGCAGGAATTTGAATGATTAATTGTTTAATAAACATTTAATACAATTATCATGACACAACAATTTGTTACAGTCAAACTGTATTTCAAGAAGTTTCCACATTAATGCTAAAAAATAGAGAGATTTTTCCCCTCCCCATTCTCCCAGAACCACACCAAGGGAATGACTCAGGCATTTATTTCAGACAGTGCATACAAGGTTTGGCTGCCAATTAGGCTTAGGTTCCTAATCTGCCCTTTTGAGAAACAAATCTCACTCATGTGGATGTCTAAGAAAACACCAAAAAAAGGCTGTAGAGTGTGAGAGACCTTTCTTTGTTGTTACTAAGCAAGGAACACAGGGATTTCATAGCAGATAAAACTAGAGTTCAAGACAGTTTTTCCACATTTCATCTGTATCGTTATATTCGGAAGATGTGGTTTGTTATGCATGGCACGTTTTACATCCGTTCCCGGAAAAGATGGAATTCATTCTCTGTCGATGTGTTCTGCTTTAGAATCAACACGATTAGCGCGTGTTGTAAAACTGCTATTCTTATTTAACTCCTAGATATAAAATCGCCATTGATTCCTGACAATGACACCAGTACTATTCAATACAATATATTCAGATTTTTCCTTGTCTCGACGTTATCCATGTAACAAGCGTCTCCTGTATGTGAATCGGTGCAGAACTAGTTAGCATACATAGCTTCTTACGTAAACCAGGAAGCCTGTCGATTAATGAGAAAAAACAGACTTCAGTTTGCTAATAAACCTGTTGGCTCGCTGTTTTAATTTGAGTTATGGTATTATCTTAAACAAGACTCGTCACTATACGCTACGAGATGGTTAAATTAGTTTTAAAATTATACAACTCCTATTTCCCGTGTTTTCATATCTCTACAAAACCATTACAGCCAGCGTTACGTAGATTTCATGTTCCAATAAATGCAAACGTCAAAATAAAAAACAACTGTAATGAAATATTCACCAAAATCAGTCTGGAAGAATGGAAGTTCGGTCTCACAGCACTCGCCCTCAGTACGTTCACCGTACGCACGGAAGTGGTCTGCACGTAATGCGTCATCGTGCCTCAAGTTCTGATGGGAAATGGAGTTTTCTTTCGGTATCATGTGTAACGCTTCAAAAATACGCGGAGTATAACTTTTGAAATTCAGTTATTTTTTTGGTATTTTGCGCCGTGGTATGTAGAATTAGCAACCGCCTTTAAACATAAAAAAATTGTCTGATACCTAAAGAAAGTACATAATTATTTAGTTTTTCACAAATCAAACAGAATGTGGTATAGATCTTACAGATATTGTTTACCAAACACAGCTGTTTAATGTCAGATTCTATAATTTGTAGAATTAACGATTCAGCCAAACAGAGTACTAACACGCCACAGCTATGGTTATTTTACACTTGAGAATGGGGGCAGCATGCATGACATTTAGTGCATGACGGTCTCATATAGCCAGGTGAAATTTGACCAATCAACCAAAGTTAAAATGTTAATCTTGCATTAGGTGTTACGTTTCAAGCCTCGATTACGTTTGAGCTGGACGACACACGCTTTTAAAATGTTTTCCTAGATGTTATTTTTCTATTAAGTTATTGTGTTACTGTTGCCATTGGATGAGCATAGATGCATAATGCTAAAACACCACGTTGTCAACTTGAACTAACTGGAACTAGCCAATTACTTGGGATGACGTGACGTTTAACACACATTTCCATAACATGTTATTTGCAACTAAGATTTCATATGATAAACCAAATGAATCCAAGAAATTAACCGAATAACTGCGTATAATGGCGGCCAAAATGGAGGAAAAACTGCAATAAATAGCTGTTCATCCTATATAATAACCGGTTTAAACCACACCCGTGAATTCTAATACCTGAAAATTTTTGCCCGAGTTCTTACTTTTATTAAACTTCAAAATACATTTACTGGTGGATTTTGTTTATCTACCCCAGCGAAAGCAGTGTCTATTGTTGGAAAAATCCAATAAAACCCTAAGCAACTGACCTACAATCTCATAGACTAACATATTCAGACTTCTACGGAAAATGAGAAAACCGATATTTCCTCAAAATTCATCCGTTGCATAAAATAAAACGTCGTATTAGGTACGAGTTAATTGCTTTTGGAGTATTTTGATGCGCACGATCTTCTGACATTAAAACACTGTTAAATATCAAGCAATGTTGTTACAAATATACGACACACAAGGTAACATGTTTTACAGTACCGAATTATTGAAATGTTTTGATTCAGAGCCCCCTTCAGTTCCTGTTTGGTAGAATTATAAAAAATGATTTGGTCCGCGATACTAAACAAGAAGGATTCATTTCTACCCCTCCGTTGTGTTTTCCGGTACATTCGGGTGAAAATCATTTTGGGATAATACCGGGACCGAATTGTAACAATTATTGTAACAAGGGGGAAATTCATTGCAACTGACTATATTTATTATTATTATTATTATTATTATTATTATTATTATTATTATTATTATTCTGAGATGATAAAATATCCCGCATCAGAGGTTGCCCTAGGAAGTTCTTAAGGCATGTCATATTAGAGAGAGACTGAATAGACAGTATTACAAACAGCTAGAATCTGGCAAGGGGACACTTTAACAATTATATAGTGACCAATAAGAATGCTGCATATCCACCCACAAGCAGACAAGCTATTCAGATATCTGTTGATAAGAGCTACCCCCATCAGAGCGTTTTGGATGCCCAAGATTACCAGCTTGTTGTGGCTAAAGTAGTCATTCCATAAAAATGCACTTTTATTCCCAATATCGTTTAATAAGTTCGGTCAGTCCCATTTGTTGTACCTGAACAGTAAATATACCTGTTCTGTTGTTACCATGTGTCATATGCACTACTGATAGTCTTGTTTGTCATTTGGGGTTTGATGTGTTTAGTGAATTATTTCAGTTTAGAGATATGCATTCTTACAGCATTGTCATTCAAACCAAAAGCAAAATTGCAGTCATTTTCTGTGTATATGGTCAAACAATCAACCATAAATAACTCATGTTCCGTTTTACCAACCTATACATTAAATGGCTTTTGAATAAATGCTAATATTTTTTTATTTTTGCTGACCTTCCCAAATTTTAAAGGGAAATTTTATTTAGTCTATTGTGTTAGGGGATATCCAATATTCTGTGAAACAAAACAGAATGATTTGTTAAAGTAAACTCATAAATAGCATCTACTTGTGAATGTTATGGGCAAAAAGCACTTTTTTCCTTCTTCCTGCAGAACACATTTGGCGATAACAATTTTGAGAAGATGAGGAAACCTAGCATCTTACCCCATGTTTGATTGCAGAGTACAGTCAATGGTCATTTCGCATTAATGCAGAGTATAGCTAAGTAACAAAATCATCATGCAAAAATGGGTGTCAACTTCCAGAGCTCATATAGTTAAATTACATTTAATGTTGTACTAGAACATATTGTTGGATGGTAAAAGGTTAGAATGATCCATGTTCCACAAGCTACTGATTCCAGAGTTTTGTCATATCATATAGAGAACACGTGTCACATTGAGGAAGTCAGATATGAGTTAACAGCTGGCCAGATATATTTGGTGGTGATATCCCAGGATTTACTTTTGGTCATGATTTGTTTAATATGTGCTGCTGTTTAAACCTTTAAGTTAATGAGGAGAAAAGTCATCATATTAATATTTGCATAAAGAGCTTAAAATTCAGTTTTCAGGAATTATACTGAGGGGAAAGATACCATACAGTGTCCCCTTAAGTAAGAGACTGAAAATGAATCCGACTGCTTGGGGGAAAGTCCAGGGGCTGGGAGATCTGAATGCTATTGCACCTGCTTTGCTCATATAGAGCACATCCATGTCGGTCATGTTGGAAAGACAGCTCCAGACAGACGGAGCAGGGACACTGAAACCTAATGCTGGTCCAGCACATTCAAAATAAAAGAAATGTAAAGGGGGGGGGGGGGGGGGGAAGGAAAAGGGGGGGGTA
>JAODJW010000040.1:28033164-28046264 GCA_026777045.1 Hyperopisus bebe | reverse complement strand
AAGGAAAACGGGAGGGTACATGAATGAACAAACCGACCATAAGCAGAAAAATCAGTGTCTAACTCTCTGTTTGGGTTGGCATTCTTCCTTGACGAGATAGCTATTTATAAAATAGATAAAAGGCACAACAAAAGTGACAAAAACACAGTAAATGTTACCGCAAGCCAAGGTTTATCGAGAGATGCCAAGCCTTGGCAATTTTGCAGCACAATTTCGGTTTGCGAGCGGGCTTTGCCTCATTTCAGGAGACCGGCCTTGTGTGGTGAAGTCTTGGATGTGTGCCAGGTAAAAAATAATTTCTATTTCTTTAAACCAGATGTTCTGAATTAAGGTATTGATAGCAGAATTGAATATGCCGAATGCTTTCTTGAACCATATAAGACCATAAATCTTTATTCTGTAGGAAAAATAAAATCAGGAGCTCGATGTATGAAAAATGTAAAATATGCATTGCATGCCACTGTGCCCCAGTATATGTAAAAGCTAAAACGAATGGTCATCCAATTACGTCATTTGTGTTGCTATTGAATATTTTTTAAAAAATTCAGATTGTCCCAGGGTAGAAAATCATTTCTGTAGCTGGTCTGTGTGCATACAACATGTTACAAGGACATGGCAGTCAACAGACAATAAATAAGTGCAATATGATACAATATACTGTATATCATATATATGTGTTATATATAATATGTAACTCATATATAGTCATATATTGATCCATCCATCTTACAACCATTTATCTTGTACAATGCTTTAAGAGAAGTCATACATTGAATTCATAACTGCATGTGTTACTGCAAATTACCAGTTTTAAGCATTCCTGACTACTGGATTGTAAAAGAAATGTAAGATTACTACTACACATATTTCACTACACGCTGCCAGCATCACGGTCAGGTGATTTTTAAGTTATAGAAGCAGGAAGATTAAAAATCTTTTAAAAATATTGCCTGTGAAATTTGAAATTTCTTTTGTATTCTCAATCTTAGATGATAATTACAATATTGAAAAAGGTCTGTAAAATGTTTCATTCAGAGATCATCGATCCCTATCAGGAAATGCACTCAGTGTTTGTTGTGAAAAATTACAATTTACTATTTGTCATCCTGGGAACAATTGCATTGTCCTGGCCCACATTAACTTCTAAGTACATTGTTTCATAATCGGGGGAAATTCATCATTTATAGCTAATTCATAGTGTCAATCTGTTTTGTGGTAGTTTGTGTTTAAAGCAGTGTTTCTCAACCCAGTCCTCGGGGACCCCCAGACAGTCCACATTTTTGTTCCCTCCCAGCTCCTAACACAGCTGCATCAGGCATTCGGTGTTCTTGATTGGTTGGTTTTTTTAATCGTTGTTTGGTTGAGGCATACTGGGGGCTGGGAGGGAGCAAAAATGTGGACTGTCTGGGGGGTCCCCGAGGACTGGGTTGAGAAACACTGCCTTAAAGGAAGGACATGTAGAATGAAGATGTTCATTGCACACTGGAACTGCCTGTTTACTATGCGTATGACAAATAAACTCTTGAATCTTGACTCTATCTTCACAGACGTCATTAAGCTGGGGAACCCCTGCCCTGCCTACTGGGAACTGTGATGCTGATGATGGTTTCATAAGTTGTGCTTTGAAAGAAAAATAAAAAGAAAACCTACAGTGCTGCAACCACCCACATCCACCAGTGCTCTTGGCAGGCATCATTCAAGGTCAACAGGAAAGACGTGCCAGTCACCTATATGATCCTTCATCCAGAAGCAGCTCGTCACTAAGACTGGGTTTGTCCTAGCAAGTATTAACAAGCCTGTGTATAGGTAGCAAAATATGTTAAATATGCAACAACTAGTATGTAGTCATACTGAGTAGCTGCCAGTAACAGACGTATTTTTTGTTGTTTCTGGCTTGTACTACACGCAATGGAGGACTTTACAGTTAGATTCTTCTAGTCATAGCTTAGGCTACAGCATAGGATCGGTCAAGAACCATAAGGATCTACATTGCAACTACATTACAGTTTCAATTTTATTTATTTAGCAGATTCTTTTTCCCAAAGCAACATGCATTTTTTTGAGAGAGCAGGGTCAGGTAGTTCCTGGAGCAGTTGGAGGTCCAGGGCCTCATTCATAGGCCCAGTGATGAAACCACTTTGCTAAGGGCAGGATTCAAACCAGTGACTTTCTGATCACAGACACAATGACCTGAGGCACAGAGCCACGCAACAACCCCAACTATGCCTCATGTTTTATTGTTATTGTTACATGTGTTTCGGAACACATTGGTACTCTAGCGCGGGAGCGGGGCAGGACAAATCAGTAATGCAAGACAAGACAAGACAAAGGACTCTAATGCCCAGGTAAGAGCAATGTTAAACTGTCCCTAGAAACTGACCCTGAAATATAACAGGGCGGGAAGTAACCAATCATATATAACAAATGGGCCAAATTCCATTTTACTGAACTGCACTGTGCAGAGCTTGTTCTCACAACATAGTGAAATGCTGTGGTCTCTCAAGAGCAACCTCCAGGCCAGACAGAGAACAGAGCCAGAGGCAAAATGGACAGATACTGAAAAGGCTTTATTAACCTGAGGGGAGGGTAGTGCTTGTGATTTCTCTTCAGTAGAGAATCTTTCTCTCCCATCACCCAGTGTGGGGACTGATTTCTGATGTGCAAGGACTCCAAGAATCTTTTTACAGGTGGCTCTGCTCATGTGAATAAGATGAAAAGTGACGAAAACCAAATCATGGCCTGCAACCTGCAATTGTTACTGCAGGACGGTGAATGTTGCCATTACCAGTTGGGACCTGATCACGTTTAAATACTGTGTGAAAGGAAAATAAAAAAAGTGCCTAAAAAGTGGGCTAAAAAAGTGCCAAATAACCCCAGAACATAGATTAGGTAGCTCATAAACTTTGTTTGCAGATACACTCCAAATAAAAAGAGAACTTAGTCTTTATATTTGACCAGTGGCTTAATCCTTAGGGAGTCAATCAATTCCTGCTTTATCAGGAGTTACATTAATTTGTAATATTTGGTTTATGGTTCCCGAAGCTAATATTTGTTTCTCACACCTCATGGGCGTCGTTACGTCCGATCACTTGGGGTTATAGCCCCCAGTATTTTAAGCCCAGCCCTGAGTGTTTTTAGCCCAATGCCAATCTCCCTTCCATCAAAAAAGTCAAGCCCTGGGTAAACTTGACTTAGCCCCTGATATTTCAATAGCTACAAACTCCCCTACAACATCCCCAATATATTTCAAAACATAGGCTTACAATTTTGAGAGAAACTGTAATTCTTGTGAAATAAAATATAAAAACCTATACAATTATTGGTCACACTTGATGCAATATTGTCTATAACCAGCTAAATAAATTTATTTTCCGAGATGATTAAGTTGGTAAATATATACATTTATCGTAAGTTGTTTGATTATATCTTTAACGTAAAATAAGATCATTTAGATTTTTTATGTTGCGATAGTCAGTGAAATACAATCTTTGTAGACTTATTTACTGGTTATGCGAGAACTTATAAGAATAATCAATAATAAAGACAGTTTAAGATACGTTTTTAAAATAATTGATCGCCTGCGATAATCCACAGCGGATACACCGCACCCTCCCGTGCAGTCGCCACGGCGCCCAGTTGGTCAGTCCACCCCCCCGGGTCACATTTTAACCTAAGTCTCCAGTATCATCCTGTCCAGAAACTTTCCGAATTCGCCACGCCTGAGCATGGACGAGTAGATGGTGTGAGTACATCACGAAGCAGGGGAAGCAAGCACGCCTTCAGCTTGGGGGGCCGGTGATAAGAGAAGCAACGAGCAGCTGAGATATACAACATGTTTGGGGTTCGATCACGAACTGATAAGGTCCCTTTCGACAGTATAGCGGGATACACGACAGAAATATGCTCCCATTTATACCTGAACGACTGAATACATCAGGGTGTATCGTCTGTAAAATTATACTTGCAACGAAATACATCTTCCTGCTGAATAATCGTGCTCCTGTTTTGAAAGTGGGGGAAAGATCTCGACGGCAGGCTTATTTATCACCCGAACGGTACGGCCAAGATTCTAGGCCAGGCGGCCATCGAACGCTAATCGGACCAGGCTCTCATTCCATTCCAAATAAAGCGTCACAATGCTCGGGGGCCGCGTTTCCCCTCCTCCCACTGACAGCCGACAGCCGACATCAAAGCGTTCAGCCTTAGCGGACACCGAGAAACTCCACAAACCCGTCCTCCCTCTTCCCGACTCTCCGGATGTTTTGTAACAGAGTTATCTTAGACCTCCTTAGTCAAAGCAGTCGTTCACGCCTGGCGGGGGTGGTGGGGGTAGGGGACCGCCCATAGATTAAAGCTCCGCTGCTAAACTCAATCAATAAGAATTTAAAAGTTTTTCGAGTCATCGGAGCTCCTCCTATTCTGTGCCGGATGGCTTCACATAGGATTTGCCGACGTTCGGGAATTCCGCCTTTCACTCCTTTTTTAGCACGGCAAAGGTATTGGCAGCCGGCCAAAGGACCGCCCCCTTTTCTTAATTTGGCCACACAAAGGATTTGACAACACGTCGAGCGGCCGCCCACTTTACCAAATAAGGTCACGCTGCCCATACTCGGCGAACAATCGACCAAAGTGTATCCTTTTCTCTTCCTTATCCCGTTTATATGGTACGGTGACTGGCTGTACAGCTAAAGCAGTGCGATCATGGCGGAGCGCGTTCAGCAACCCCCAGCTAAACGGCTCTGCTGCCGACCCGGCTATAATCCGGCGTGCAGACAGGGACAGAGGGCTGGTGGAGCCTTATGTGGCGGTCAGGGTACTGCCCAAGGGGGGTCTGGCAAAACTCAGAGCCCGGAGTCCCTGCTGGACATCGCTGCGAGGAAAGTAGCAGAGAAGTGGCCGTTTCAGAGGGTGGAGGAGCGCTTTGAAAGGATTCCGGAGCCCGTCCAGAGGAGGATCGTGTACTGGTCATTCCCCAGGAGCGAACGGGAGATCTGCATGTATTCGTCCTTCAACACGGGCGGGGAGGAGAGTGGAGCTGCCGGGGAAAACAGCGACGAGACTCGGTTGCCTTTCCGACGGGGTATCGCTTTGCTTGAAAGTGGCTGCGTAGACAACGTACTGCAAGTCGGTGAGTAGTCGTGCATGGGGGGAGGAAAAGTGGTTTATTTATTCGCGTTCATTTCAGAATGCTTTTCTTTAGGAGAAAACGATAATGAAACGTCTAATAAAACAATAACTGGATTCCTGCCAGATTAAAAACTGTAATGCATTGTGTAAAAAATGGAGGGGGGGACAAGATGGAAATCAAGAGCTGGCTGGCTATTTTGCTTTGGACAAAGGAAGGAATGCAGCTAGCTAGCTATCGCAGAGACATATGACGGGGCTTTGCATGCAATCAGCATGAACACAATACATTTCACTTTGCCCAGCTAGGTAAAAGCAATCGTTGTCCCCCCTCAACACGTCGAAAAGATTATATAGAAATTTTCTGTTTTTTGTGCTCCATTTGGCCAATGATATTTTCAGCATATTAGCTACCTTGTTAGCGGAATGGAAAAAATAATTACGGAAGTGAATTAGTGATTCAGTGAATTTGAAGGTCTCGCTGTTATAAGGTTTGCTGGGCGATGCGATTTTATAGTCGCGTGGTTATTTTTGATCTACTTTATCGGTGAATCGATTGTCTCGAAAGATGCTTCCCTTTTTTTAGTGTTTGCATGGGAAGCTATGAAAAGAAAGGCAGGACTGGCCCTTCTCGCTCGTCTGTCTATTCTGTTTATCTTTTTTTCACCGTGGGACTGAAAGGCACCGTGGTGGGGGAGGTTATTTGGCGTAGCAATCTAAACAAGGTTTATCGTCTTTTTCTAAGGCAACGTGTTGTCTGAAAATACAAATGTCACTCGCTAGCAGGTGGAGAGGAACAGGACGCACTTGTTTGGACGTCGACGAACCTAATCGTTTTATTATAATTTTAAAGACCGACGCTGCTATTTATTTTCCCTGGGAGCAGCAACCACAGTCTTTTTAAGCTTGTATTTGCCGAGTGCGCATATCAAATAGCCGTCAGGCATCCCCATTGAAAGCTTGGCACTTTGTTCCCATTTTCATGTTCATTTGTGTCTTTTCAGCTTCCTGTCACCATCCAAAAGGAAGGCGTACAAAAGCGCCTTTTTATTTCTTTTCACTGCTTGTTAAATAGAAGATATTTGGAGAGGGGTGGGAGGGACGGCGGTTTAAAGCTGCAGGGCTTCTATTTTGTTGACGGACATCGGCAATTTGCAGCGAATCGGTTCTGCTCCGCTTTCGTCCCGTTCACACCGGGCAGATTTTTTCGCTCCGCATCGTAAATCAAGCCGCCCGAAAAACGTTGTCATTTCTAAGGGATTAAAACGACGGGGGGAAAAGGCAATACACACCGAAGAGGTGTGAGAGTGTCAGCACGTCCTCGCCTATCCGTTGTCCAGCCCTATTATCTCAGGGATCTGAATTTGCGCCCAGGTTCGAGGGTCAGCCACCTATTGTTGTTTTTTTTTTGCATTCGTTAAAGCAATTAGTCTCAGAGACCTGTGATTTTTTTGATGGGGGTGGAGGGGGTTCAGCATCCTTTGAAAGGGTTCGGGATTTTAATCTCATTAGGTTTTGTGGTTAATTTAAATTCCAGTGCAATCTGTAAATGTGCTTTAGAGTGTTATCTATCTTTTTTTTAAAGAAAATTGTGGCTCGATTCCTGCTTGCAGTACAACCGACGTGCCTTTGTTTGGTTTGCCGTGCATATAATTAAGTCCTTTTGCATTTTGTGTGGTTTTCTGACACTGAGAGGCTCTGCTCTCTGCCCGTTCCCTAGTTGTATGCAACAGACTAGAATTAGCTTTGGTTTTGTTTGCTCAGATGAACCCTTTCTCCTTTTTGTGTGTGCGTGCGCACGCCGGTGTATGTGTGTGTGTGTGTGTCTCATTCTGCATGCTTGCAATGAGGAATGACAGGAGCACACTCAGGGAGGGGTTCTTGGCTGATTGCATTTCAGCCTGGAATTCACTGGAAAAAATAAAGCCAAGCGGTGATAAATAAAAGATGCAATCTACTCGGGGAAGGCCAGCAGTGAAGGGGTTCAGTTAGTGGTTGTTTTGAAGAGGGGCTGATGGGGGGACAGGGGTAGAGTGAGTCGGGGCAAATGTGTTGCTTTGTAGCTGCACTGAACAGGAAAAGGGATTTGTCTTAGTGTGTTTGTGTGTAGCAGGGGGTGGGAATGAAAGAAGGGAATTGGCAACGGAAGCTGCGTGTGGGAAAACCAAATACACTTGAGCGAATTCGGCCTCGCTCAACCCTGCTGTTGTCCCCGGTGGACAGCCATAAAACTCGATATTTACTACCCCACAGCACGGGGAACTTCCCCTGGTCTTCATTTATAATAATGATTTTTTGTGGGGGAAATTAATATTTGGTGTCTTAACAGTGTCTTTTGGAAAGACCCCAGAGAATCTAGAACTCTTTTTAAGGAGATGCCAGATGTTTTTCTGACAAATACAGGCATACTCATTTATTTGTGGGCTGTGGTCCTTACTCAGTGTTTAAGAGACTCCAGAGTCCTTCATGGCAGACATGGAATAGTTGGCAGCCTGTTTGGGGGGGGAGGTTGGGTCATCCCGTATGGTCATGGGTCTCCATCTCAGTTTTGTGAATGCCCCCCCCCCCCACACACACTTTAGTTTTGGGGTAGCTAAAGATGATATACCTGGGAACAAGTGCTCCCCTACCTCCAGTCTCTTCCTGGTTGCTGAAGCATAGTCTGACGGACCAACCGGCCTCTGTCCTCCTAGCCAGGTCAAGTTCATTCCCCCATCTTCATCCCCCATGTGGTTTACCCAGCCCCACCCCCAGTGAAGCTTGCATCATTCATCTGTCACTGGGTTATTATGGCAAAGGTCATCCAGAGTGATTCTGGGAGTATTGGTAATCATTTGTGGGCATATGTTTCTTCATCTTTCAGGCAGTTGTGATGGCATTGCAGTAATTTTTTATATTGGTTCTGTATTTCAGTATAGTTTTTAAAAAATAGTAAAACATAAATGTCAGCAAATAAGTCTTTAATGGAAAAGATCACAGGGACTGTAGTTAATGTTTATCTTTGTTCACAAATGGGGGAAAATGCAGTTTTTAAGTTTTTTTTTGTTAGTGCTTGGGTGTAATCTATCTGTTTGAAGGCCTTTATGGATTATATGTCTTTAGATATCATTGCTTATAAAATCATATAGTGGGTATCAGTTTGGAAACAAGTATGCCTTTATGTATTATATATGCAGCTGTGTGTGTATAATAATGCGTTCTGAATGTGCATATTAAACAATGAAACGGTGCTCTGGTTAAATGTGCACTTCAGATTTTCTGGCATAGTGGTGTCCTACAAATCTGAAAAATAGGAGATTAATTAAATGGGGAAGTATCAGGTCTGCAGCATAAACAAATAATCCTTATACAAACATTGTATGGTCATATCTATCTAACGGGTAATCTATGCATGTTTGTGTATGTGAGTGTGTATATGCAAGTATTGTTCAACATGTTGTAGGTAGTAGACTCTTTGAAAGCCCTTCATTTGGAATGGATGTTGGTCTCATCACAATGGCTCAAAATAGTCATGCCACAGTGCCGACGTAGAGGATGTTTGGAGTTTTTGCAAGATGGTGAGCATTATGAGGTGAGGATTATGGTCTGGAGAAGGACGTGTTGTTGTATTATGTCTGGTGTTCCACCAAGGGGTCATTAGTCTCAGTACGTGTATTCCAAAAGTCATATATCTGTCCCAGATGACTGTGTGTGTCATCACTGCTCTCATATGTGCTGTAAATCATCTTTATTTGTTCGACACAAAGAGCTTAGCATTTGGCTGGCTGTCAGGTGTCAGAGAGGGGGGGGCGCTGCCTGGCCTCCATTTTATGACGTGATAAGCAGCATGCATGCGGTCGGGATCTAGACTAATTAGCAGGGGTGAACGTTCAAAGGGACGCCTTCAGGGTGGTGGGCCAAGCAGGTGAAGGGTGTGGGTGTGTGCTGTAAGGACTCCTGTCCCCCCCCCCCCCCCAAAACTTCTTAGGGACCCGCTTAGATCTGTCAGTTCGGCCTTTAACAGCTCTTCTTTGACATCCCAGACATTTTGTGCACAGAAGTGCAGAATTTAAGATCTGAAGCGTGAATCTTGCACAAGCGTGTTGAGTTTGTCGCGAGCCACGGCGTGCGGAGGGGGCAAGCTGTAGTGATAAAAGAGCTAGCATTTGTGTTCTTTTAATTTTTTTTAAAACCACTAATAGTTGTGCTCGGCTTGGGTAAAGTTTTTGGAGTCCAGAGTGGCGGAGCAGATTGGCACTCGCTGAGTGAGCGTGCTGACAGTCACCTCTTTAGATCTCGGCGCACTGCTGCATTCGTAACGGCCATCTGGGTACTAGGACCATGCCCAGAAATATTGAAATAGCGCAGTGTCCTTTCATCAGATGGATATTTACAGTTGGAAGGGCTGACATACCAAAATAAGCTGATCCAACCTTAACTCCCCCTCCATTCCCCGCCCCACCCCCCAGCCTGGCTGATATGAACCCAGTCAGATCTCATTATGGAAACATCTCTTATTCTAGCAGGATTTTTATGGAAGCTGCTGGGGGAGGGATGGTCCTCATTTACCTTTTGTGCTATTTTGTGTTTTGTGTTATATATAGTATACATAGTTTTATATACATTTTTTAGTTGTTTCATTAACTTAATTCGGCTATGTTTCATTTTGACTGGTCTTGCTGGGCCAGCCTTTGTGCATCACAGGCTTAAACGGCAAGCTATGTGGGCATTGAATTATGCAAACCGTTTAACCTACATTGAGATGGAGACTGAGGACTTCTTTGTGATGACACAGTTGTCGGGGTGCTGTTCGTGTTTTGGGGGTGGGGGGGCATCGAGTGCAGATGGGCATTCCTCCCTTGCACACAAAGGACACAGGGTGCTGGTGCCAAGCTCAGAATCTGTGGCCAGCTTCAGCTCCCATCTCCTGAGCATTAGGTTCATGCAGGCGCCGTGCCTTCACCGTGTTCCATCATGGCCAAGGCCACTGGCAGTATTTGGTGTCTCTCCCCAGGAGATTTTATTTAAAACAGAGGCAGTCCTGCTTGGTATCAAATCTGCCACCATTTGTGTTGTATTGGAGTCAAACACATCGTCAGCGTAAATCCCAGTTCTGCAGTATTGGCCTTGATCAAACCTCATATTCGGTTTGGCCTGTATTCTCTCCATTTTTTTTTGATTGTCTTGTGCTGATATGAGCAGAACGTCTTCCAAGCCACTGTTAATTCGGGGGGGGGGGGCATGCGATCCAGCCTGAATTAGCAAAAATGCTAATTTTGCGAGCGCTACCAAAAAACTGCTTTATCATGGAACATAAGCAACTCTCAAAAGGAGGGAGAGAGAGCCTGCACCAAGCCCAGGAACAATTCTTTTTCTTTTTTTTTCGACAATTCCAAAGATGTTGGTTGTAATAATGAGCGTAATTGATCTCATCTTTCTTTGAATGTGGACATAAACCTTTGTTTTGAAAAAACAGGAAAACTGTGCAAAGTGGGGCTAGAGGCCTGTTGGTCTCTAATTAAAGGCGCCATCCCTGGCAGTGTCTGGTGTGCAGTGTCTGGTGTGCAGTGTCTGGTGTGCAGTGTCTGGTGTGCAGTGTCTGGTGTGCAGTGTCTTCTCACCTAGGCCTGCTGCCCCTTTAGCATCTGACTTAAGTAACTCTGTTTTAAATGTTCTCTTGCGTCTATTTTCTCCTTCAGGTAGAACTCAATAAATCACACTTGTGTAAAAAATTTCATGGCGACCTGTTGTAGGTGTTGATTGAGTGCAAACTCTTAATATATTGAATGAGAGAGTACACTTGGGTTTGAGGAGGGGGGGTTATCCAGCTAATTATGGGGCTCACAATTCCAGCACTTATTTTCAGATGTCAACGCTGTGAGACTTTACGGAGTCAGAAAGTCTAAGCTGAACTGTTTTGCATTGATGTAATTGAATGTGGAGGGTAGTGTGTGTGTGTCTGTGTGTGTGTGTGTGTCTGTGTCTGTGTATATAGTGTGTGTGTGTGTGTGTGTGTGTACAAGAACTCAAAAAGAGCTGCAGGCACTGAGCTGAAGTACATAAAATCAGGAGCATGACGGAGCCAGGCATTCTAGGTACGCTCGGATTCTTCTAGAAAGATCTGCTGAAATGTTCAGTGTTGGCCTCCTGTTGTCCTGCTAGTAAATCTCAAGCTCACTGAGGCGTGTTTCAGCGCCGAGGACACGGAGGCAGTGCCTGGGACGGGCGACATCAATGGGAAGCCCTCTTGCTGTTCTCCTATTGTCTTATCAGGCATCTCTCCTCCCCAGGAGGTGCCCGAATTGTTTTGTAATGTGGGCATGATGGACCTCCATGCATTGTGAGTGAAGGTTTCAGAAGGTAGCGTGGAGTCCTGTCCTGTCCCGTGTGGTAGGTTCCTCTCCTGTTCTCTTCCTGTACTTATGGCTTTTCCCCCTCTTTACTACTTGATGTGTGTGTAACCTGCGGGTAACCAGTGAGGATGATATAATATTCCAGCATCCCAGTCCCAGAGTAAGGCCCTTCTCAGTCAGGTAGAAGGGATTTATGGAGGGGAGGGGTGGCCTTTTTAAAAACCACAGAGTAGTTTTCTGATATAACGAATCTCTGTGTTTATTGAATGAGTGTGTGTCTATATTATGTACACACACACACACACACACACACACACACACACACACACACACACACACACACACACGTGCGCATGCAGACAAGGTTCATCTATAGCAGTAGTTCAGTCCTGTTCCTGTCTCCCCTCACCGGAATGTTTTCATTCTACCCCACACTGCTTTCAACTTACTAAATTCATTATTACCCTATTAAGGACCCTATAAGCGTGTCTAAGGTAGGGTTGGAATGGAAATGTTCTTGTGGGAGGGGGCATCAGGAACAGGACTGAGAACTATTGATCGATAGGATACGACATGGCCTTCCCCCCCCTTGTTTCGGCAGCAGGAAGGCAGGCCGAACCGGCCATTGTTTGAGGCAGCAGCTGTATTTTTGTTGGTTAATATTTAGTTAATTCCCCCCAGTTAGGCCTGCAGGATGGCTTCCTCCCTTCCTCTCGGCCCATCTATATCCAGCACTGTATTTTCTTTTTCATTCCTAACCTTCAGAGGTAACAGTGGAAAGAAGAATGAGGAGGGGCATGATTGGGTAGAAAGATTGCCCCCCCCAAACCTACTAACCTAACCCCGCACCCACACCCCATCCCCGGGGGCCTGACTGTGCTTGTAGATAAATTGGTGGTGTTTTCTTCCCCCTCCAAGGCCAACGGCGGCGTAGGATGACTGGGAAGTGGGGGTGGCAGTTTGCGTCTCACTGGGGGGAGGGGCTGTCTTGAGTAGGGGGCTGTCCGCACCCGTGCCGTCCTCCTTGGGGGGAAACGGTGCAGGAACAAAGCTCCTCTTGGTTGTGTGGTGGATTTTCCAGGCGCAGCACCCCCTCTTCCCCCCCCCCCCCCCCCCCTCTTTGTGGTTACAACTGTCCTGGCCTCTGAGGCACTGCATCGAGTGCCGGGTAGCCACCGCAGTGGAGCCTGCGCCGGGCTGCTGCTCTGCCCGCCCCTGCCCACTCCTGCCCGCTCCTGCCCGCGCCCCGAAATAGAACAGAGAGACCAAAGTCGAGGGGGAACTAGGTGATTGTGGTGGTTTCTTTCTATGTGATGTGGAGGGGCAAGGGGAGGACGCACTGGCCAGGAATAGAATACATGCAGCCAATGTCCCTGAAGTCTACCGCTGTGTGTGTGTGTGTGTGTGTGTGTGTGTGTGTGTGTGTGAGAGAGAGAGAGAAACAGGGGAGAGAGGAGGCAGAGGGACTACTCAGACAGACAAATGACATGCCTCTCCTCAAGGTGAGATATGCATTCCCATAAATCATTCAAATTTGATGTTGGTTTTTCCTTTTTCTAATGCAAATGAACTATAAGGAATTTCATTACGGCGTGTGTAATGCGATCAGTCAAGTGCCCGTTTGTGGCAAGTCTTACCCCTCGT
>JAODJW010000040.1:28006428-28017811 GCA_026777045.1 Hyperopisus bebe | reverse complement strand
CTGCTGTTTTACTCAGCACAAAGCCCCCCCCCCCCCGCCTGCCTGCTGTGCTCCAACAGGGACCCCCAGACTGCTGTGTGTGTGTCTGAGCCTCTGTTGAGACGTAAGGTCTGAAAGCGAGTTGACTTCGCTATAAAAAATGAATCGGTGGCTTTTATTGATTCGGTTTGGGTGAATCATGGGTCTAACTGCATTCCCTCTGTCATGAATCACTCTGAGAGCTTCGATATTTTGTCTTATGGATGGGCGACAGGAGACCAGATGCTGGTGGATGTTGTGTGACTGTGAGAGGAGAGCCCCCATCCCAGCCGCCTGTGTGTGACGGCGGTGTCGACAGGCGCGCACCCTTTCCAGCCAAACCGGAGCCGCTGTCAGGTCTTCCATCGTGGGCCCCGCTGGGATCGAAGCTCCTGTCACAGTTGGAGGTTCTCCTTCATCTTGGTCACATTGGGTTGGGTCCAGGCGATTTTAAATTTTTTTTTTCCAGCCGTTGTCACACGCTTGGAAGGTCACCGAGTAGAATCACATTCACGGCTGGCTTAAACTTTGACTTTCCCCCGCGAGGAGAGTATTAATGCAGTCAAAATGACCGGGAGCTATGCGCTTTCCGGAACGAGGCCTGCACAGCCTCTAATTGTGTGGCTAAGCTATGCGTATCCGCCGTACTCTGTGGGCTACCTGTTCAGAGCAGCCCTGCGCTACATGCTACTCATGGACAGAAACCTGGCCTCTTTTTATGCCCATGCTTGCCTGATGATGATTATGATATTAATAACTTGGTACTTGCTTCTCATTGCATTTCCAAGGAGTTACCAAGGAGATTTTGGCAAGAGAACAAATAGGTTTTGGCCCTTGGAAGAGTGGGTTGAAATGGCCTTTAGATTAAGCGTCGGCTTGCGAGCGCTGTGGAACAGGGGGGTGGGCCGGGGGGGGGGGGCGCGCTTGTGGTCAATGTACAGCCGACATCCCACCGCCTGCAGCGCGTGGGTCATGCTGTAATCATAAAGATGGCACTTGATGATAAAGCAGTGTGTTGGTGCGTCGCTCCTTCTGAAAAGACCCCCTCCCCCCATTGCATGCCTTCTCCCCTTGTCACACAGGTCTTACCCATGAATCCTTGCTGCAGGGTAACTGCACAAATTGTTTTCATGAATGAAACTGTGTGTACATGCAGTACATTGGACATGATGATGTCATAATAAGTTATTCTGTATTCTAAGTTAATAGTTTATTATTTACCAAAATACCCACTAAAAATTATGTATCGTAAATAAAGGATGGCCCTTAAGGCTCCAGTATTCATAATAATTGTTTTACTTATTTTGTTACTGTTCACTTATGTGGTTTTTTTTTTAGGTTAATTTCAGCTGATAATGAAGAAATTTTCTTTTTTTGTGGCCTTGCATTGGCTAAGCACCAGGCATTTATCTTGGTCATGGGGAGGATGGGGGGCTATTTACCCCTAGGAATGGGAATGGAGTATGTATGTCCTGTGTAGCTCCTCCCCACACCATGACAGCCCCCGTTTGTCCTGCCCCCTCCATCCAGGCCCACCCCCCCTTTATTAAGCCGTATCCGTTTCTGCTCCCGCCCCCAGGCTTCCACCTCAGCGGCACGGTGAGCGAGCCAGCAACAGCCTCCGAACCCGAGACCGTGTGCAGCGTGGCCATCAGCTTCGACCGCTGCAAGATCACCTCGGTGACATGCGGCTGCGGCAACAAGGACATCTTCTACTGCGCGCACGTGGTGGCGCTGTCACTGTACCGCATCCGGCAGCCGGACCGCGTCAAGCTCCACCTGCCCATTTCAGAGACGCTCTTTCAGATGAGCCGGGACCAGCTGCAGAAGTTCGTTCAGTATTTGATCACCGTGCACCATACGCAGGTGCTGCCCACCGCCCAGAAGCTGGCCGACGAAATCCTCTCACAGAATTCGGAGATCAATCAAGTGCACGGTGAGGCGGGGGACATTGGTGAATTGCACTGTAATCATTGATTTTTAGGAATGAATTTAGGACCAGTGACACGGGGCTCTCCCTTATGTAGTAGATCAGTATAGATCTTAAGTCTGACCCTTAGTGTTAATTAGCTACAGCTACGTTCTGTGCTTAGAGGATAAGGGCTCCTGTATCTGAGCAGTCCCAGGAGTCACGCTCAGTCGTCGGATTGGGGCTGGAGCATGAGGCATAGTTGAGGACAATCTGCTAAGGTGTGTGTGTGTGTGTGTGTGTGTGTGTGTGTGCGTGCGTGTGTGTGTGCGTGTGCGTGTGCGTGTGCGCGTGTGCGTGTGCGCGTGTGCGTGTGCATGAGTTTGCCAGAGGCGGCACAGGCAGGAGATGACAGACGGGGGCCTGCGTGTCTCCGCGTGATACGTGAACGTTCCTTCCTGCGGCCCTCCCTGTAATTTGACCTACATACTGTTTTGGTTTCAGCCTTACTCTTACTTTTTTTTTGCAATTGTTGGCCCAGGCTGAATATCTCCAGTGGTTTCAGTGCATGACTGTGAATGGAGGGAAAATGCAGTTTCACCCCAGAACGGACACTTTTTTTTTTAATGCCTCGCATCCGGAAGGTTCTGCAGGAGCACACCTTGGTCCCCACGTGCAGCGAGCCTCAGGCGGGCACTTAACCCTCCTTGTCTTTCCACTCTGAAAACAAAGATGGCTTTTTGACAGTCCTTCATCAGGCACCTGCTGTCGAGTGCTTCCTCCCTCCTCGCCAGCCCCTCATGCGACTCTGAGATGCGTAGGAGTGATTATGCGATCTGCCTGCTCCCTATCTACTGGCAGCCCAGCTCGAGAGCAGGGTAGCTGCATAATTGACCTGCGCGGCGCATTCATGCCGGCATGGGTCTTCTCGGAAACACGAAACCCCTGTACACGGGTGACCTGAACACGTTTATCTGGAGGAGCCTTAATTCGCACTTTGGGGAGGCGAGGGGCAGGATGGGAAACTTTTTAAAGGTTCTTGTTTTTATGGTCTGTAGTTGTAATACCCCTGAATACAGAAAGTAATTTTTTTCCGAGTTCTTTTTCTATCTGATCATTTAAGCATGTGCCTAAGAGCACATTATTTTTGGTTAACATATTTTCTTAATGTTGTTGCATTGATCATGTTAATTGTGTTTTTTTTAATGTAAAATAGGCAGTACTGGACTGGGGTGCCACACTTCCCTTTTTAGTTCCCTGGGCCATGCAGGTATTCCAGGAAGGACCGAGACTTTTCTGCACCATGAAATTGCTTCAGTATGGGGCGTAACGAGGCTGAGAGGAGCTATAAAAACCTGAAGTGTCAAAGTTATAGAAAAACTGAACAGCTTTGATATCTTGATCAACTTCCTCTACGAATCTGGTAGCCATTTTTTGGGCTTTTTCGGTGGGGGGGGGCTTCAGGAAGACGGCAGCCGTACTGTCTAGGGTGTTTCCTTGCGGCTGGGTTAGGGTTGGCCCTCGTGCTCAGACTACGTTTTACACAGTCATGTAGAATGATTTGCATATGCTGTTACGTGTTCAGGATGCTTTCACAGACTAGCGTTTAGCTTTTTGCTTAGGAAATCTGTGACTGGGTCCTCCCCAACACACACACACACACACACACACACACACACACACACACAAACAAACACACCCAGGTCCGGGAATCCAGCTGTAGACCTTCTCGCTCGTCACTTTCCGAGTGCCTTGGCTTCCTGTCACAGACGTCTCAGATGTTTTTTTTTCAGTATTTCCAATTCCTTCATGGCTCCGTCATTCAGATGATGGAGCGCATGTGAAATAAGGCAGATCTGCCTCTGTGTCTGCTTTCACCTAAATCGAAATTTATTATAGCATTCTGTCAGGAAAATAGGACGCCAGACCCTTTAAAACGGAATCGCTTGTGTTGCCGCAGGTCTGTGTGTGTGTGTGTGTGTGTGTGTGTGTGTGTGTGGGAGTGTGTGTGTGTGTGTGTGTGAGAGAGAGAGTGAGAGAGAGAGAGAGTGCGCGTGCGCTTTAACCAGTCCTGGAGCTGTTTTGGGCCAACGCAAGTCTCAAAGGGGGAGGGCATGCAGATATTATATTCTGACCCTGTCTGGGAAACAGTGTCCAAAGCGGATGCGTCTATTATGCAGCCAGGCCGGCTGGCCAGGCCCAGCAGAAAAGGAATATTTTCACTGAGCCACAACCAATGGAATTCGCTGCTGGAATCCAGGAAAGGGGCAGAGTTTGTCTTTTCATTTGAGGAACTCTCATAAATAAACTTTTTTCCTTTTTTCCCCTCCTCCTTTTGCCATCTGTTGTGCATTGTGTGTGAATGTTGGAAACACCAAATAGCTCTCTTCTGTTCTTTGTGCTGTTATTTTTGTGTTTGGGGCATTGTTGTCGGTTCTGTTTTTTGCTGTCATCAGAATGATTAATTATCTCTAGTTACTTATGTCTTTTTTCCCCCTGATTCGTTTACTGGGCGTTTTGTGTTTGTTCACTGGTCCATCACTGTGAACTCTGTCCTGCAGAGATCAGATCGTCAAGCATGCAGACATTTTTTCATATTTGATTAATGATGTTCCTGAATTGGATCATTGTAGCCACACTGCTGTATGTTTTATGATTGTGAGCATGTCTTAAATTCCAGCCCCTGCACACAAGCCTCAGAAAGTATAAGGTTGAGTAAAATTCCACTAACTCCTGCAGTAACCAAACTTTTTTATATTGATACAGCTTTATTAGCTTTAAGCTTCGGTAAACACAGGCCTGTATTCTACATTTATTTCTATTACCTTGTAGTTTATGTAATATTATTATTAATTCAAGACAGCATGTTGGTTCCAAGTATGGCTGATTTGTGGAATATGTTAGTTGACTGAGTACAACATCACTGTGGCTATGAGTGTGGCTGATTGCTGGACTAGGTCGGTAAGGTATCAGTGTGTTGTTGAATATGGCCGAGTGCTGGAATAGGTCAGTAAGGTATCCGTGTGCTGTTGAATATGGTTGACTGCTGGAATATGTGAGTATGGTACCAGTGTGGCTGTGAGTATGGCCGAGTATTGGAATAGGTGAGTAGGAGTATCAGTGTGCTGTTGAATATGGTTGAGTATTGGAATAGATCAGTAAGAGTATCAGTGTGGCTTTAGGTATGGCTGGTTGGTGGAATAGGTTGGTAAGGTATCAGTGTGGCTGTGAGTGTGGCTGATTGCTGGAATATGTGAGTAAGGTATCAGTGTGAAGTTTGATATGGTTGAGTATTGGAATAGGTGAGTAAGGTATCAGTGTGACTAAGTACTGGAACAGCTACAGACCCAGCTTCCTGCAACCTCCTGAGTAAGGCCATGTCCCCACTGTGTCACAGGTGCCCCGGACCCCACAGCAGGAGCCAGTGTAGACGACGAGAACTGTTGGCACCTGGATGAGGAGCAGGTCCAGGAGCAGGTCAAGCTCTTCCTCTCACAAGGAGGGTACCATGGTTCGGGCAAGCAGCTCAACCTCCTTTTTGCCAAGGTAGCCCCCTCTGCCCCCGACTCCGATATTGTGCAGTTCCTCTAATTCATTTGATGAAATCCTGGGAGACTTGCATGCTCAGGAGTAAGAATCTTAACACAGATGTGAAATATTATTTATTTTCATTATTTCTATAAACAAGATACTTCTCACTTCCTTTAGTGAGTCTATGAATATGGGCTACATCAGGGAAAATTATAAGCCAAGTTGTTTTTGGGTGAATTCTATCCGCATAATATTACCTGTGGGGGCTGTCTGCTCTCCTCATCCCTCTTACTTATTTACTTACTTACTTACTTACTTACTCCTTTTGCCAACATGGAAAGGAGACTAATATTTTACAGCCACGACTGTCGGTGTTGTTAGACTTGAAAGCATTAGAAACAGAACTGAAGTTTATGGAGTCAGCATGTACCCCATCTATATAATATATATTTTATTATTAAAATAATATATTTTATTAATAAAAATATGTGTAGCACGTCGCTAATGTCTTTCTGCACTTGTCGAGCTGGATGGTGTCTGTGTGGCCCATTACTTGGGTTGTTATGTCCTCACGCCTTACCTCCGTTGCCCCGTTTCATTTTTTCATTTTTGTTTTTCGGTGAAACGTAACCTGGACTTTTAGCAACTGTACACGTTGTACATTGTGCACTGTAATTCTCTGCCGCCTGATTTGCTCTCGGGCTCCATTCTTCCTCCTCATCTGGAAGATCTAATGGGCAGTATGAATGTTGGGATGTTGAGCGTGGGGGAGTATCTCTTAAGTTCCCGATTTGTGCTGTTAGGCGTGCCGGCCCTAACCCCGCCCTTCCCGCCCCGCAGGTTCGGGAGATGCTGAAGATGCGCGACTCCAATGGCGCGCGCATGCTGACCCTCATCACGGAGCAGTTCATGGCTGACCCTCGGCTCTCCTTATGGAGGCAGCAGGGTACCATCATGACTGACAAGTACCGGCAGCTCTGGGACGAGCTCGGTAAGAGGCACCGCCCCACCGCATGACCCCGTTTGGCCCACCGTCATATGGCCGTCTGATCTGTGTTGGAGGGTTCCGTCAGCGCTGGGTCATGTTCAGTCTCAGGCCGGGCGTGTACGTCGTAAAGAGTGACCGGGTGCATGCATACACCTATGTGTATGTACTGGGGTCCTCTCATAGCTACACCCCCACCCCTCCCCAGTCTATGGTCCTTTTATTAGCCCCAGAGGCTGGGCGGCGCTTACAGCCGCTGTCCTTCTATAAAGCTTTACTGCCTCTGTAATGCAAAATGATTGCCCAGGCACTCCCAGATTATCAAGGGGGAAGGGGGCTGGGTAGGAGAAAGCGAGAGGAGGAGGGGGAGGGAGGAGTCGTCCTCAACCTCCAGGTTGGAGACGGGCAAGCAGCCCGTGGTTGGGGGAGTGGCTTCGCCTCCTGCTGGCCGTGTCAGGGGTGAGCTCCTCCTTTAATCCATCTCTCTGCCTCAGTAATGTAGCTTATTTATTCTGTTTCGGATCATGTGTTGAGGGGTGGGGCCAAGATAAAAGAAGGATGGATATCTCATTGTCCGTCTGGAAGATTGCAAGTACGAACAGGAAGATGGTGGTGGCGTAATAGTGTACTAGCAGTGTCCCTCTATCTCTCCCCAACCCTTTTTATACTTACCTGATTTGTTTCTGGCCCCCACCCCCACCACAGTGGTCGGCCGTTATCTCTGTGCCGCAATTGCAGCCCCCGTCGGAGGGTGAAGGCTTTCTGTTATTTGCAGTTCTGAGGTTAATTGTAGTCACGAGGATGGATGGAACCACGTTAGCTTGCTGTCGCTGCTGCTGCTGTTGTTGTTGTCGTACCGCCTGCTGCTCATTTCTGTTTTTTCTTTTTTAAATTCGGTTTTGTTTCTAGAGACATTCATCGCCGATGTTTTCGGATACCTTTAACCAATGTTTTTTTTTTTTTTTTTTTTGCGAGGACGTTTTCTTGCTAATTTTTTCCTTTCTGAGAAAGAATCGGCGCAAAGCACGGTGACTGAGGCTGAAACTAGACGTGTTGACGTCTGATTTTCTTCCGAGCGCTTCTTCACACCCTACGAACCGAGAGACCATGAAGACAATGAGTGTTAAGGGGGACCCATCTGTATTGGGCACTGAGAGCAGGCGATTCATAAGGAGCAGGCATGTAAATAAACACAAAGAAGCACAAAACCAGAATAATTTCTCAACAGAAAATGATCTGGAGTCACATTTATTTGTGGGTAACCTTTCATTACCTGTTTTCCTCTCATTGGGGAGGATGCCAAAGACATTTACCATAATGGCATTATTCAATACATTTTACTATAAGAAACGCTTGACTTCAATTTTGTCTAAGGTTGTTATTTATAAGGAGGTCTTATTTCGGTTTGAATGAGAATCACAAGGAACCTTTACAAATCATAACAAAACACACATTCATTATTTCATGATATGAGCGTTTAAGATGGTCGTATTTTACTTAAGTAATTTAGCTGTCTCTGGTGTCCTGTTCTGCGTTTATGCATTTTCTGTCCTTTTCCTGTTTTTTCTTTATGATATACAGCTTGTTTTTCTCATAATGTCCGCTTCATATCTTTGGACAAGCACATCAGCAAGAGTGGTATCAAATTTTGTTACGATGCCCTTCTAATATATAGTCAGCCACTGTCTCTTAAAAAGCCTTAAAAATGGATTATCTGTTTGCACTCTAACTCTGATACACTAATTGCATGGCTTTCTGAGCCTGTGATAATGTTTGCTACTGGAGGAAGTGGGTGTCGTCAGGTAGAGGGTGTCAATATTATGTGGACATGTTTGTCAACCAGGTGGGGGCTTCTGAGACCATCACTGGGGTGTTTTGGGGAGGAATCCGACACGGGGGAACTGTTTGCTGAGCTCGGATGTAATTGAGCATTATCCAAACGCTTAAAGGAATTTCAGGCTCCAGTGAGATGCTTAATGTTTGTTTGTGAGCAGTGGTAAGTGACTTCACGTTCGTTTAGCGTGGGGGTGGGTGCACGTTTGTTTAATATGTCTCTGAATATCTTTGTTCTTCAAAAGGGATACAGTGGGTCACATTTTTTACTGCTGGTTTTAACATTCAGTGGCCAATAACCCATGTGCAGGAGAAGGATGCCAGCCTGTTTTCTTACCTCGCCTTACATCACTCGTACTGACTGCCCTTAGACTGTATTTTTTTTTATATATCCAGAGGTGCCTTTTTCTAGAGAAATGGGGGGGGGAGACCAGGATAAGAGATTTATTGTTTTGCTTTCTGATGAATGGGAAAGTGCCTTTGTTGTGCAATCAAATTTTCCCCTCCCCTACGATGATTTGTTTTGTCTTTCGGCTGTCAGATATATTTGTGTACATATAAAAAAGGGAATGTGCGCTGGGGGTCAGTTTGAAGACCTTGAAGGGCCGGCCCCGCCCCTCACCGGGGGGATTATGGGTAACAAACCAATAGCGAGGTGCTGTGTATGCTCATTTGTCTGCATTAAAGTAGCCGTGCTTATTTGAGCTGTCAGCTAGCCTATTTCTCAGTCTCTCGTCTAAAATAATGAGGCCGGGATCTCCGAATGTGGCTTCGCTGGAGCTTAACGGGGTCCGTCTGTCTGTCTGTCCATGCCCGTGTGTCTGAAATCCCCTTTCATAAATTTAACCAGTTTAAATTTAAAGCGTCCCGCACCCCGTGCCAAAGTTCCCTGTTTCGGCAGCCAGTGAGATATTTACAGTCCCGTGGATCTGAAAATTCCGTAGCTTGGAATAATAGGGACTGTAAAGGAGGCGGGACGTTGAACGTCCTCATGAATCTGGCGTTGAGGGAGCGGGGCGGCGTTTCATAACGGACGCGTGGGCTGCGCGTCTGCGGGCAGGTGGCCGCGACGCTACACTTGGCAGCACCTTTCCGAACGTGGGTGCCCACATCAGCCCGGGAGAGGATTCTGGGAAGGGAGGAATGAGGACGAGTGAGCGTGCTGCAGACCCGTCCGGCCCGGAGCCTCCTGCGTTTTGCATTATATGTGTTTGCTGCGGTCTTTCTGGTTCACGCTCATTACTCTGCCCCACTGTTATCATCAGGCTCATCAAAAGGGTTTTGCTTGTCGGTGCAAAGCCTGTTGTTAAAAGCTGAGCACACCGCCCTCACTGACTGACTACCTTTCCATAGGATAGCGTTGTAATGTATGTATGTGTGTGTGTGTGTGTGTGTGTGTCATCCTCCAGGCGCCCTGTGGATGTGCATAGTCCTCAACCCGCACAGCAAGCCGGAGCAGAAGGCCTGCTGGCTTAGGCAGCTCAAGAAGTGGAACAGTGTGGACGTGTGCCCCTGGGAGGACGGTAACCATGGAAACGAGCTGCCCAATTTAACCAACTCCTTGCCTCAGGGCCCCCATGCAAACCAAGGTAAAAAAAACCAGTCCGGCATGCGAAACCAGTCCTGTAATCAAGAAAGTAGTCAGCCGAGCATGTGAAATGAACTCTCTCCTTCACCCCCCTGCCCCTCCCCCCTGCGCGCCATGTTAATGAGCACTGGTGCGGCTAATGGTTTTACATAATTTATTTGACACTCTTATCCAGTTACCCGGTTTACAGTTTCGTGTCTCCTGTAGACTGCAGTGTTTTTTTTTTTTTTTTTCTTTTTTGGCTTAGCGCGGGCGGCCCTAGTGCTTTTTTTCCCTCAGGGGTGGAAGGCATGACCCCCCCCCCCCGGTTCTGGGGTAGGAGGGACTCGTTATAGCCCCGCCCACAAGCTTTCAGAATGACATGCAGTGTGCATCCAAATTAAAAATACTTTTCCCTGGACAACAGCTTAGCTTGTGTGTGTGTGAGACATGAAAAGGTGTAGTTGTCATGTCAAGTCAGGAGAGGGAGGGGCTCTTGTTTCACTAGACTGGTGGCCTGTGGTGGGGGCGTGTGGGGGTTAAGAAAGGCTTGTTTAGCATGCACTTTGCATGCGCTCTGTGATGGCGCTTGCTTGGTTGTAGTATGTCGCGCAGACCCCCATTTGGGGACAAGAAGCCTTGGGTGTCTTTGAATGACAAAACGCCTGCCTTTGTGCCAGCAGAACAGGGGGGCGTGGGGGGGCAGGCTGGGAAAGTGCCTCCGGATGACTCAAATGTTGCATTCCAGCTGTTTTTAGCTGGGAGGGTGCCAAGCTGTTGCTGCTGCTGTAGCTCGACTTGGCCTGGGCGCACACCCACCCCCCACCCCCCACCCGTCTACTGCCTATACAGATATGTTTCTGTCTGCCAGTGCAGCTGAAGTGGCTGAACTGAAGTTAGGCAAACTTTAGCTTTATTGGCAGGCAGGAATATGGTGAGTGAGGGGTTATCTGGAGGTCTGTGTCTGTCTGTGTGCGTGTTTCTGTGTGTGTGTGTGTGTCCGTGCCTTCCTGCAGCCCCCACCCACCAAATCCTCCCTTGCTCCCAGATTTAGCCAACAGACCCCACCGGACAGTTTTCACCCGGGCCATCGAAGCGTGCGACCTCCACTGGCAGGACAGCCACTTGCAGCACATCATCAGCAGCGACCTCTACACCAACTACTGTTACCATGACGACACTGAAAGCTCTCTCTTTGACTCGCGCGGCTGGCCGATGTGGCACGGTAAGCGGCGGCGGAAGCGGAGGGCCCGCGTGACTCGCCTCTTTGTCTCGCCCTGCCTCCATCTGTGGCATGTTATTTCAAAACAAGAGAATTAAGAAAGATGCCTCATAGAGGGCTTAACTTCCCCCTTGTGGGGGCGGCGGGGGTGGCTGGCTTTTAAAGGGACTGAAAGGCCCTGGCCAATGGGAACAGGGCCCCCATTGAACTGCGGCAACTCACTGACAGTTTTTGTCCCCACGAGAGAATTGCTCCTTGTGTTGGCTGACTCCCCATTGTGCATCTCTCTCCCTCCCTCTCGCCCCCCCCCCCCCCCCC
>JAODJW010000040.1:27951207-28003750 GCA_026777045.1 Hyperopisus bebe | reverse complement strand
CCCCCCCCCCCCGCCCCAGCTCCCAACTCCCAGCTTAGCTATGGCCTATCAGTGTCTCCAGAGTTCCTGGCCTGCTTGAGCTCGTGATCAGGATACAGCTTCCCCACTGGAGGCTGCCGGACAGTAAGGGGGGGGGGGCTCCCTCCCCAGCGTGTCCCCCTGTGATTATGTGATAAGGAGGGGATACCTGAATACGGTCTCTTCCAAAGACTGCGCCTGTGCCCTCTGTGGTGTTTCTGGGCTGTGGCAATGTGGCCATTTTTACATCCCCGCCCCCTGACTCCCGTGGGCCCTGTTTGGGGTGGGGGGGGAGGTTCCCATTTATCCTTCACTATTGAATGTTTTCTTGTCCTAATGAGGCTTCCTTTAATTTATTATTCATCCGGGCCATTGTGAGTTACGGTGTTACGATGTGCAGCCTGCCGGGCCAAGTCCCACGAGGGAGGTGTTGGAGAGGGATAGGGGGTGCAGCTTCCCCCCACCCCTCCCAGTTCCCAGCTGACATGTTAATGAGCTCTGCACTGACAGTCGAATATGATTGATACAGGGCAGAGCCTCACGTTTCTGCTGCGGCTTTGCGGTTCATGCAGTCTGTCAGGGAAGGGCCCGCTGAGGAATGGGGGTGCGTAGCTGAGGGTGTGAAGCCTGGAAGCCAGACTAGAGCCTCTGGCGGTGTCAGGTCTGTGGACTGTTTAGTCTGGCGTCCTTCATGCGTGCGCACACGTAGACGCATAAGCGTGCAGCACAGACAGGCCTCTGCACATACCGCGGATGCCTTGCACGGCACACACCCTGCATTTACACATGTGCGCAGTCCCTCCTGCAGGAACAAGCACCCTTGCCATTCAGCGTGCTCTCCGGTCGGACACAGACGTCGGGCGTGCCCTGTCGCGTTAAGCTACCCCTACCGCTGGGGGTCATGTCCCCGCCCACACAGGCCCCGCCCACACAGGCCCCGCTCTGAGCCCCTGACCACGTGTCCTTGCTGACCCCTTTTTAATATGTACTTGTGACCGTTCTGGATTTTTCCCTCAGTCGCTGCCTTTCCTGGCATGTTGATTGCGTTATTTCTCATGTATGGCTGGAACGAATGAAAATACAGCCCCGCCGTAGTTATAATTGGTTCGCTGTAATTCTTTTAGACGTCGTAAATCTTGCATGTTAGCATGTCAGGCTGGCTTTGAGCTTGTTGGGTCCCATTGAGGATCCCAGTGGTTCCTCATTATCTGCTCCTTCAGCCTAAGTAAGTCCAGATTGCTGGGGCGGGCTGGCCTCCTCTCGCCTTGCCTCTCCCTGCCTCCTCTCGCCTTGCCTCTCCCCGCCTTGCCTCTCCCCGCCTCCTCTCGCCTTGCCTTGCCTGACCTCGCCTCGCCTCGATAAGGGTTTATCTGATGTTCTGCGAAAGGTTTTGAAGCCATATGTCCCAGGTATGGAATCAGGGCGGGGGAGTGTTCAGATCCACCAGCTCAATCTCCTTTTCTGCCCACCTCCTGCCTGCTTGCAGTGCCAGACCTGACAGAGCAGCCAGCTAGATGCAGAAACCCCCGCCCGCACCCCTGCGCGTACCTGCCTGTCCCACCCCGCATTGCGGAGGTCTGTGCCAGGGACCACACTTCCGGCTCCGGGCCTTGCTGCCCTTCCAGGTTCCCCTGGTCTTGGTCCCGGTCCCAGGACCACGAGCCTGGCTGGGCTTCAGAAGCTCGGTCTCTCCACAATGTGTCCCTGGCCGGGAGAAGAGAACGGTGCTGTCCCCCCACCCGGTGGGAGCGCTCCACCTGTCGGCCCCTGGGTTTTAGACAAATGTCGCAGAAATCAGTGAGGTGGACTTGACCGCTGCCATTGGTTCATTCAGTAGCGGGGCAGCGACCGCAGAAAGCCGCCGCCTCCGGTCACCAGGGTCCGGAATGTCAACCAGACTCACACGCACTCCTCCCCATCTACCCGGCAGATTCCGGGGGCCCAGCGAAGTGCTCGGACCCGCAGCCATGTCAGCCGGCACGGCTGCTGGAGGACGGCGAGTCGTACCTGGCGCTGGCGGTGGAGATGGCGCTGCTGGGTCTGGGCCAGCAGAGGAGCATGCCGGACGGCCTCTACGCCCAGGAGAAGCTCTGTCGCAACGAGGAGCAGCTGATCTCGCGCCTCCAGGAGGTGGAACTCAACGACTCGCTCATCAAGATCTTCCGCAAGCAGGCCGTCTTCCTGCTGGAAGGTGAGGCTCCGGATCAGCACCGCACACCTGCAGTGACGATCGGCTAGAAGTGAGAGCAGAGCAAAGCAGACATCAATGCTGTAATTATCACTCCCGCCCTGAGGGCCGCTGGGGTCATCTCCGGGTCACATGATCGTCCTGCTTTGTCAGGTCAGGTGAATGTGCCTGTGACGTGAATTCACTCGCATCGGACGCGTGTCGCACTGGTGACCATACAGATGTGTGGCCGCACTGGGGAGTGTCGCGTTTAATGGGATGTCACGTTTAATGGGATGATATCAATAAAACCAAAAACATTCAAAAATAAAAAATAAGGGGAAATTGGTTGGACGTTGTAACGTTTGTATGATCATATTCTGGTGGGAAAATTTGTTTAATAATTACTTTAATTGGGTTTTATTTGGTTATAATTTTACAGTTGTTAAAATACCCATGAATGACCCGTGATGGCTGCTTGTTCTGTCATAATGATGGCATTTGGACTCTCTTAGCTGGAGACTCCCCTGACTCTGTCATCCCCGGAGCCAGAAACGTCACGTATCGGGGTCCTCGGTTTTAGAATGATAATAGTGGCCTGTAGTGGATCAGGCTGGAATGAAGCTGATTGAGGTTTAACAGCTTCTCCATTACGGGAGAGCAGAACTGGGGCCGCGTTTTCCAGCCCGCCAGCCCAGAGGACCACCCACCCGCGGGTCACCAGATAATGAGGTTCCCATGCTCAGCCCAGGGGAGTGGGCCCGACCGAGGCCGGGGTGCTGGGGCCGCCCGCGTCTGATGTGGGCTGTGGTCAGGGCCCAGTGCAGTCAAAAATAAACTCATTATGGAAGGGGGGAATCTGAGCCCACACATATGGCTTTTATAGGATGATAGCTTATTTTCTGTGCAGCTGTAACACACACACACACACACAGATATATATATATATATATGTGTGTGTGTGTGTGTGTACACACATACAAAATGTGAATGTCAGCCTGTTGGGCAAGGTCCCGCCCACTCTCATGTAACCACTCCCCATCCCTGCCTCTGGCTCCGCCCATCTCAGGGGAACCCTCATGTCATTCATAAGACGTCTCCCCATACTCTCTCAGGAGACTGGCCTGTTTTGTTTCCGTGGCTTTGAACCACGAGGCACATGCAGGAACGCGATCGGGCCAGCGTGTCTGGCAGTGAGCTTGGTGGCCCATTATACCGATACAGCGCCTCACTGCAGCGCATCCATCCCCCTCCGCCCCCGTCAGAACCGCACTGCAAGATCCACCAGAACACAATGCAAACCATCCGGGTGCTTGCAGCTCTATGCTGACAATGCCGATTCTAATTAGGCAGATACAGATGCCTTCCTTTTGTGCTGATTTGCTGAAATGTCAGTCTTGATCGGCATCAAGCTGTCTCCCTGACGGGGGCTAGTGCTCTGATATTAATTATCTTCCTCCCCCTTCTTTCAGGTGGGCCTTACAGTGGTCTTGGGGAGACTGTTTACAGAGAGAGCGTTCCAATGCACACGTTTGCCAAGTACCTTTTCACCTCCCTGCTACCTCACGACGCCGAACTCGCATATAAGATTGGACTGAGAGCAATGCGGTGAGTACCTGCTGCCCACCATAGCCCCATGAAGGTGGTGGTGGGGGGGGGGGGCGACGTCCAGGATGTCAGGGGTTGGGGTTACAGCTTGTGGGCCTGGCTTCGTACATTCAGTATAGCAGGGGGGAGTGGACTCCAGAGTGATCCCAGTGGTGACGGGATGCCTGACAGAGCCGCCCCCCTCTTCTCCACATGTTTAGCAGGGTACTCACATGATGGGGGGGGGTGGGGAGGAAGGGGAATGCTGCAGTTTCGCTGTGAGACGCGGCGTAAGCTGGGACGCCGCCCGAAATCACAGGGCACCTTCCGCGCGTAAAAGTCGCTAAATAATTCATCACTGTCGAAAATGAGTTTTTGGGAAACGTGTGAATACGGAATCTGTTTCAGGGGCTCTGCTCTGCTTTTGGGGGCCTTGGAGGGTGTCGCACTATTATTTTTGTTAATTCCGCCCCCCCCGTATCCACACTGGTCCCTGATGCTCCATGCTCTGTATTTCACTGCTTATTGGCTATGCAGCCTTGTAAATACTGCATTTTGTTTTGTCTTTTTTGGCCTTTTTTTGTGTCCTCAGTCAAGCAAAGCATTGGCTGAAATAGATTAGCTGCGCCCACAATAATAATAATAATAATTATTATTATTATTATTATTATTATTGTTGTTGTTTTGTTGTTGTTGCAAAGCTTCATTCTGGTTAGGTGCCGTTTCCTCTCCCTGTTAGTACTCTGCATTGCGTGGCTTTCAGTTTGCACGTCACACTTGATGCGCCTATGGTGACTCCAGGTTGGGACCGTCATTCCAGCCCCGGGACGTGACCCATTGCTCTGGTGATGGCGAGGGGCATCACACACAGCAGGACACAGAAATAAACAAACAAATAAATAAAATTCCATAAGCCGCCATGTCCCGGCGCCTGCCAAGCCAGAGACTCCGGCCCGCGTGTGTTTATGCCGTAGGCGTCAGGCCTGGGCCGAAAGCTGGGTAAATAAGCACTTTCAACCGAAAACGGAAAAGGCCCTCCCTAACGCTCCCTAACCCTCCCTTCCCCTCCCCTCCTTCACTGCTGCCCCGCTTTGTGTTCTGTAGGCACTGAACAGGGGCTGGGCCAAATAAATGAATGTTAAACGGGCAGAACTCGTGATTAATGGGTGGAGGGGAGCGGGTCGCCTTGGCTACCGAAACGCGCTCGTCCTGCAGATAAGGAAGGGGGCTGCCCGTCATTCTTCATGCAGCACGTTTCTCTGTTTTGTTTGTGCGACCTTGCGATGACAGTAAAATATCATTTGGCATAATGGGGGCAGGATCCTGTATCTAGGGCTACTCGAGCTCCAGGATGTCACCTCGACATGCCGTCTTTGAACCCACATGTCCCTGGGGGGGAGGTGGAGAATGTAGCTGTGGTCCGGGGGGGGGGGAGGTTGCTTCAACAGCCGGGCAGGCGATGTGGCGATGCTGGGATCGAAAATGCACAAGGAGGACCGGGGGCACTCACTATATGTGCGCACGCACACACACACACACACACACACACACACACACACTGATTACTGATTAATCATTCAGGTTATGTATCTATATCTTTGTGGGGACTCTAATCCCAACTATGACACCCTTAACTCCTACCCAGCCTTATCTTTAACCATAAGTAAGCAAATGCATAAGTAAACAAAATGCAAGACTTTTGACATTTTTAGTTATTTGATTACATTCAGAGATTTTTGTAAAGCTGAGGTTATCCTTGTGGGGACCAGGTAAAATAACTTTTTATCACTATTTGGGGAAATCTGGTCTCCACAATGTAATACTTACAAAAAGACACACACACTTCTGCACACGCTCATGCGCGCTCACACACACTTCTGCACACGCTCATGCGCGCTCACACACGCTCACACACAGTCATAAGGACATGCCATACATATGCGACTCTGAGCTATTTTACAATAATCATGTAGCTGCATGAAGTTATACCTGAAGGTCCTGGAATTTTTGTCAATATCCATATGGAAACAAAGCTAAAGAGCAAACACCTTCATGGGAATAAGGGAGCGGCAGTGTCAGCCGCTATTTGGACGGAAAGGAGGTTAAATATCGCTAAATGTTTGTCCTGCTAGCTCATTTATTTATCAGCGGTAACGTTACCTGGCAGCTTCACACAGCAGACTGCCTGGATGTTTTTTACTCAGTAAGATGTGCGACATGGATCACTTTGTAGGTATTTTTTTTTCTTCCTGGGATGTGACTCCCCGGGACGAGGGAAGTGATGGCACTCGGCTTTTAGAGGGTGGATGGGGAAGTGCGGTGGCTGTCCCAGAGCAGGCGCCCCCGCTCCAGGGGGCATCATCACCTAGAGCTTGCAGCGAAAATCCCAAACCAAGTGCTGAATGTTTTGGGAAATTTGTGTCTCTCTGCTTTTCCCACCCTTTTTTCATCACCTTGTTCCCTTTTCCCCCCATTTTTTTGGGTACCGATTATGTCGGGTATATCGGTTAAAACAGCTGAACCGTGTAATTCGCTTAGTTAAGAAACTGTAAATTATGAGGCAAACATAATGATGCCCCCCCCAGTTGTGTGTGGTCAATGCAGGTTTATTTCTGTATGTTGTTTATGGGACTGCACTTTTTCCTGGGGAGGGCGCTTGGTTACGAGGTTATTATGAGACTTCTGGGCCCCCACTTCCGGTCCGCTGCCGCTTTCAGCGCCTTCTTTGAGCTTTGACCTTGAGCTGAGAGAGCGATTACGGATTAAATGAGGGTGGGAGGAACTTGGTCGGGGGAGAAGGGTGGTCCCAGCGTACGCAGCTGCGAATGGGCCGCGATACGATGGAACCGGTGTACCTGTGACGGGGTAGTGGGGGGGGGGGGCGGTTTCCTGGCTGCATGCCTGCGGTGTGCGGAATTCTGCAGCTCAGCAGCATGGAGCGGCGTGGAGGAAAGGGCCCCCACCAGCGCCGGGGTCTTTGGGCTGCCGTTGTGCCCCAGGTTTTACCGCCCCTGAGATTTATCACGGGCTCCTTATGCAAAATTCGCACTTTTGAAAACGGCAGCGAATGTAGAAGCTATTTTTATTCATTTTTACGACTGAATGAACGGAAGTCGTCATTGACGGAGCCTGTTCAGAGGGAAGGACTGAAACATGAGGAAATACTGAGGAATATGAGAGGAGCCGTGCAGATGGAGGCAGAGAATTCAATGCGGGGGGCGTATTTAGGAGATGACAGCGCCATCTTTAAGGGACCCAGTCTTTATGTCTTACAGGGCCGGTGGTCCGACATCTTGCTCTTTCCGTTAATTCAATAAGGCCTGGCATCTCACTGCAGCTCATCCAGTTAATCAGCCCCACCCCCATCCGATCCCTCCTAGGTTGGTGGGGGGGACGCCTCACCTGGTTATTTAGGTCCCTGGTGCATTTTGCGCTGTGCAGAAGTTCCTCGTCTCGCTCTGGCAGTAGCGCAATACCTGGGTGGCTGTCCCTGCAGCCGGTCGCTTAAAAGGAAAAGAGAGAACTTTATAAAGTTGAGAGTTTTTCCCTTCCGTTCCTTATCCCGTGGAGTGCAGCGGCCCCCCCCTCTGGGCATATGCTTTTAGCAGCTCTTTAATGCATTTTGAATGAGATGCGTGAACCTGTTGTTACTCTGGGATCGAGGACGCTGATGAAAAGATTATTTTTATTTGTGCTCTGGGTTCTGGAGTCTGTTCCCCACACATTCTTCCCTCGCTTGTTGTTTCTCTGTCTTTATTTTTGGCAAGAATTAACCCAGTTGTGCACGTCAGTTACAAGGCGAGCCGCACGAGTCTGGCCTAGTTCCGATTCCGCTCCGTCGGCGGATGCGAGATTCGACTGGGAGGACCTGAGGGGGACCGCCTGAGTCACCTTTGGGAAGCTGCCGCTGTCAGCGCCGAAACGACGGCAGTCGTCAGCTCGCTCAGGAAAAAAAAAGAGAAGAAAAATGCATGAGCTGACTACGACTCGTAAACATCAGCATGGTAGAGGCGTGCCAAAACCCGCTTCTGGTAACACGGCAGGGTGAACTGCAGGCCCTCCCACTAAATTATCCATGTGATGTAATGACCTCAGGAGACGCCTTTTATCTGAAACGGGCCGTTTTGGACGGCTGCGTGGCAGAGTGCTGACCGGGCCTCTTTAATCGCCACGCTTTTGTAATCTCCCGTAAACAGAGATGCCACATGCCTCGCAGGCCCACCTTCTCTGTAATTACCACCGGTGGTAGTTTTATGGGAAAAACTGTCTGTCCTACCTCCAGCTTTTTCTTGCGAAGGTTATTTCCCAGGATGCTCTTCCTGAAACATACTGAATTATGTCCCGAAATGTTTAGAAATGGACAGCTTTGCGTTTTGAGCCGTGTTCTGGTACATTCTTTTACAGTAACATTTAGATGTGGATGACTGAGCTAATTGAGTCGTATCAGACTTTCCTTCTACCCGTTATGTAACTGACCCGATGTGTGTACTTCTTGTGCTGTGGTCTCCATTGGGCCTGCGGACCGCGCTCACTTCCTGCCCACATGTATGTATGGATATTCGCAGGTCGGCTTCTCGGTTGGAAGCTGGTGCGACTGCCGATGATGTCAGAGGTCAGAGTGCTTCTCCATCTAACAGGACGCTGCTTTGCTCTCCAGGCTGCCGGTGCTGGAGTCCACGGCCCCAACGGGGGACCTCTCCCGGCCCCATAATATGGTGTCCGTCGTCCCCAACCGCTACCCCCGCTGGTTCACCCTGAGCCACATCGAGTCTCAGCAGTGTGAGCTGGCCTCCACCATGCTGACCGCGGCCAAAGGTCAGTCGCCGGCACCTTTCAATGGGGGCAGTAGAGAGCAAAAATGGCAAAGCTGGCCATTAAGCCCATGCGAACCCCCCGCTCCCACTCAGATGTTTCTCCTCTGGCCTCAGCGCCACCCCCTCCTCAGCTGTGTCACACCAGCCAGGGTCATTCGTTTCACTCCTGTGGTGTTCATCGCCACTCCGGAGGGATTTGTTTGTAATTAAGTCCTAGACGTGTCATTGTGTGCTGAATCTCATTTGTTATTTTTTCATTTTTGGCCTTCAGGTGACGGACGGCGGCTGGAAACGGTGTTGGAGTCCATCCAGAAAAACATCCACTCCTCGTCGCACATCTTCAAGCTGGCCCAGGACGCCTTTAAGATCGCCACGCTCATGGACAGCCTGCCGGACATCACCCTCCTCAAAGTGTCCCTGGAGCTGGGCCTTCAGGTAAGATGGCCACCCCCCCATGGAGCTCGGGGGTGGGACGGGACTCCCCCAGAAGCAGCCTGTCTGAGCTGCTGCTGTTTTACAGACTTTTGCAGATAGATGGTAGAAATGCTGATTAGAATGCCTGTTTTCTTTTTCTTTCTTAAGCTTCAGTATATTTAGTTGACTTGCCATATCTATGGCTATCCATCCTCTCGCCACCCTATTATCCATCCTGCTGGGCAGAGTCTGCACCTACGGAGGATGGCAGTGAACCGGCGGATTAAATTGGAGAAAACGATTGTTGATAAAATGAATGGATTAATAATTTAGGTGACGTTATCGGTGGCGCTGAATGGGACAGTTGGTCCGGACTGCTCGGGCCGCGGTGACCGCCCTCCCCAGCAGAGACGCTGATGTAAACGCGCCGCGTGGCCTGTTTGTGAAAGCCATCCTTGCCGCCTTATTTCATCAGCTTCCCCTCCACACTGAAGGCTCTTGCTTCTCCCCCCTCCCCCATCAGGTGATGAGGATGACGCTGTCGACGCTGAACTGGCGGCGCCGGGAAATGGTGCGGTGGTTAGTCACCTGTGCCACCGAAGTAGGTGAGTGATGGTGGCGCCAAGCCCTCTGACCGCTGTGCCCTCTGACCCTCTGATGGGGAGCACATGACCCCTGCTCACATGACCCTGAAAGGGGGGGGGGGGGTGAATGTGGTGAGGTAAAGGGTACTTCTGTCAGAGAGAAACTCCATCATATGCTATAGATGTGTTATGCTGCAGGTGGTGGGATTATTTGGTACCCCTGCTTGTTAATGTAACCAGGCTGCATCTCCAAACAGAGAATCACATGGCTGCGTGATTTAAGTGATTTTAAAAGACGTGCCAGACGTGCAGCCTTTGTCCTGGGATTTTCACCCTAGAATTTAGAGAATGGAGCGATGAACCAAGACCTACCAGACCGCAGCAGTTTTTGTGCCTGAAAACCTTGTTAATGAGAGAGGTCAAAGGAGAAAGGCCAGTCACAAGGGCAAAAATAACTGCTCACACAACAGTAGAGCATTTCTATACGGCAAATAACCTGTGTATGATAGTAAAATTATATATATATTAATGACATTGGGTTTGCATATTTAGTCGCTCACCTAATTGATCCATATTAGTATTTTTTGTTACACATATGTAAGGGTTTAACCCAGTGACAGTTGGTGCATTATTTAAAAACATTTTGCCGCTATAAACAAATTCTGGAATTTATCTGTTTATTGGGCTGTAGATTGACTTTGGTAGCTGTAGTTTGAAAGGACAACAGCCTTGTTTTCTGTGAGTTTTAGGGGCCCTGGCTGCAGGTCCCTAACCCCTACGCGGTGCCGGACAGCCCTCTCTAACGGCTCCTCTTCAGAGGAACGGGCGGCTTTGCATTTTTAAAGAGAGATGTATGTTTTTAGCCCACTCACTAATTGGCACGCTCCTTACAGCTAATTATATTAAAATATTTTCCTCAGAATGTAATGATAGTGTCTTCATTTCCTTAAATAATTTAGTGGACTAAAGACTTTATTTTCACCTTAAATATGCATAAACCCTCAGTTCTTGAAACATTTTGTAATTTAACAAGATATTTTAGTTCAGTTATTTTTTTTAATGAATTAATATTTTAGCTGTACTTCAAACAAGTCCAAGTATTCCACAAGTTGTGACATCAGTTCGAGTTTTTGTTTTTTATTTATTCTTAATCATAGAATAATTTTATGTTTTGCTCCAAATTCAAGGTGTATAAACGTCTTCTTATTTTCACACATCCCGCAGTATTGCAAAGGTGACATTTTTCCTGTATTATACATAGCGCGTAAATCTCCCGATATCGAATGAATACAACTTAGTCATGCTTGAGGAAATGCTGATCCGATTTGGCCATTTCCATCACTTGATCATGGAGTTCTGTCAATAGAGCTTTTAGTTCCATAAAATCGAACTGATGGAAACCTGGATGTTTGTCAGCTAAGCAGATTTTAAAATCGATTTGACATGCACCGGCCTTGCAGTGCATTATATTTTTTGATCAAAGCCTTTTTGTTCTTTTCTAAATTGTCAGTAGTCGTATCTGGGCCTCCTTGAAAGGGGTTCCCCTCTGAAGTTCATGGGTGCTAAGTCAGGGTTCCCTAGCCAGAGCTGACATGCGGTCGTAACGCCGTTTTCTGTTCTCTCGCTACGTCGGTCGCAGGAGTGTACGCCCTGGACAGCATCATGCAGGGCTGGTTCACGCTCTTCACCCCCACGGAGGCCACCAGCATCGTAGCCACCACGGTGATGTCCAGCAGCACCATAGTCAGGCTGCACCTGGAGTGCCACCAGCAGGACAACCTGGCGAGCAGCGCGCGGACGCTGGCCCTGCAGTGCGCCATGAAGGACCCGCAGAACTGCGCCCTGTCCGCCCTCACGCTCTGCGAGAAGGACCACATCGCCTTCGAGACGGCCTACCAGATAGTGCTGGACGCCGCCGCCACGGGCATGAGTTACACGCAGCTGTTCACCATCGCTCGCTACATGGAGCACCGCGGATACCCTCTGCGGGCGTACAAGCTGGCCACGCTGGCCATGACTCACCTGAACCTCAGCTACAACCAGGACACGCACCCGGCCATCAACGACGTGCTCTGGGCCTGCGTGCTGAGCCATTCGCTAGGCAAGAATGAGCTGGCCTCCATCATCCCCCTGGTGGTCAAGAGCGTGAAGTGCGCCACCGTGCTGTCGGACATCCTGCGCCGCTGCACGCTGACCACCCCGGGGGTGGTGACACTGCACAGCCGCAGGAACTCTGGGAAACTGATGTCGCTGGACAAGGCGCCGCTCAGGCAGCTGCTGGACGCCACCATCGGGGCCTACATCAACACCACGCACTCGCGCCTCACCCACATAAGCCCGCGGCACTACAGCGAGTTCATCGAGTTCCTCAGCAAGGCCAGAGAGACTTTCCTCATGGCCCACGACGGACACATCCAGTTCACACAATTCATCGACAACCTGAAGCAGATCTACAAAGGCAAAAAGAAGCTGATGATGCTGGTTCGAGAGCGTTTCGGCTGACGGAGCACCCTGGCTCCTCCGGTTTTTCCGTTTTCTCTTTGTTTTTTGTTTTCGTTCTTCTCGAGCCTGCCTTTGTGTACCCCTTTTGACTTGACTTAAAATGGACATATAAGGAAAATAAAGACGGGGAACTAAACAAAGGAGAAAACATCACAGAGCCACACCGGTATTACTTATGTGTATAGAACCGTTTGTTTCGCAAAAGAAAAGAAAAAAAAACTGTCATGTTGTGAAAGTTTGTGTTTGTTCATTCATTTGTAATGGAGGGGGGGAGGGGGGTGGTAAAAGAGGAAGAGAAACAAAATGTTTTTCAGTTTATACTGAGTATATGTTGTCCAGTGGAAAAGCCCACATTCAGTAGCTCTCCTGTTATTGCCGTGAAACATTCACAGCCTCAAAGAAATGGAAAAAAACTACGGCTTTAAACCAAACGGAAACGCCTCCATCCTAAGGGACAAGTACCTCGTAAGGATCCAGCTTTACTCCCACAAAACTCACTCGCGTGGTTTCGCATAGCGGTCCTGTAACAGAGCAGCAAAGCGAAAAGTGTTACGGAGGGAAGAGCAAGTCGGAATACTTCTTAATAAAAGTAAAAACACTATGATTCTCCGGTTTCCAGGGTCTGACTGATTCGCAGTGCCGTTTTTAAGTTCCGGAGCGGGGCACTGACATCACACGTGTGGAAACTAGCGACTGTCAACATACATTCTCAGGGATTTCTTTAAAAAAAATGAAAAGGAAAAAATGAAAAAGAATGAGAGCATTTATTGTACTGTACATACTATAGTATATGTCTGAATACTGAGAGAAAAAAGGTATACATTAACTAATTTATAAAGATATTCTATGTAATGCAAAATACTTGAAGCTGCAGTAGTTTGGTTTTTACACAGAACATATCAGAAGGACTAAACTGGCCTTGTTTTTAGGGGGCTGGCTCAGGTGGGGGCTGGCTTGGGTGGGGGCTATCTCTGCTGGCCATCTATGCAGAGTCACTTCTCCGAACTGCATGATTTTTGACTGGTGTATATGTAAGAAACGCAGCCGAACTGACTATACGTAGCCGTACGCAAGCCGTAACTCCTAAGCGTGCACACGCTCACGGTTTTAAAAAAAAGAGCACCGTAGACAAGCGGGACAGCCGGGGAATGGGCCGGAACCTCAGGCCACGCCAACGTCTCGAGAGAGAACCCAGATAGTTTGGTCCCACGCGGCTCTACGTGTCCAGCGCTGTAACTCCGACAAGATGCGACTCCTATCCTAGCGGAAGCGATGTGTTGACTACCGTAGTCCTATGTTGAAACCGAAATCGTGTAGAGTTTATTTTATTTTATTGTTTTTATGGTCTTTTTTTATTGTTTTTTTGCGCCCCTTCTTCGCAGTGCAGCAATAGTCTCTGAACGCTCCATTTATGCACAGGAACGCATCGCATACCCCAGTCGAGCGCGGCGCTCCCTTGGCGTTCCCGCGGCCTGCTGTGGCATTACCGCGACATTGCTGGAGCTATGCGTGTAGGCTGGCTTGCCCGTTCTGCTAGCATCCTAAGTATGTGCCGGACTGGAGGTTGCTATGTGGATCTGACTGTTCTAATTTCCATGCTCTTTCTCTCTCTTTTACCTAGTTTGTTCTCTGGAATTCCTCGAACAAGAAGAGCCTTCTTTCTTGCCTTGTCTTAACGCTTTAAAATAACCAAACTGGAGTTCTAACTACCAAACCTGTTCATTAAATGAAAGCCAACCAACTTTGGTTACAACTTTAGTGTCTTTTAATTTTAGCTGGATGGTTCTGTATCTCGTGCTTTTAAAAAAGCTTTTTTTGTTTTGTTTTTGTTTATTTGTTTTTTTTTTTTTTTTTACATTTATGGTGCAAAATGTCGTCCTGTGTCACTTGTTCCCTCCATTAGAGGATTTCCTAGAGGATTGTTTGTAGCTTTTTTCGTTTAGGAAACGAAATATCATGTTCACCATTTTATTTATTATAATAGGTAAAAGATTGTACTTCATCTCCAATGTATACATGCTCATGAAGTTGAAATTAAGATTTGATACGCCGATATCAATTTATTTATGTAACTAAATCACTGTTTTATAAACTTGTTAATGATTGAATTTTTTTTGTTTCAATTAAAATTAATTTTTTTTTTTGAGAGGTAAAACTGTTTGGATCTTTATGTGAAGTTACTTGCTGCATGCTTTTGCTAAATGTATTCTGGGTTTTTGTTCTATGTTATATTCTGACACATCTAAACCTACCATAACTAAACCTTTAGTTTCAACGTTTGAATACATTTTTACTTTGCGGTCTGCCAATAATTTTTCTCTTTTCCCCTTTCCATTCCCTATTTAATGAATATGGAAATAAGATTATCATAGGACTCAAAATCCGGCTTCCTTAGTTTGCATAGTAACGTGCCAAATGGTGTTCTCATCCTCAGATAATAGCAAGTTTGTTCTCTCTTCTCCCTCTCTTTGGGTTGTTTTTTTTCTCTCTCTTGGCGTTCCCACAATCTGATCGACAAACGCATCTAGCCTTTTTCCTGTACGTTCCCAAGCTTTCAACATGTATGAATGTTTTCGGTACAAGCCGTGATCTCTGTATGTGTTTAAGTCGTACGCTTGCCTGATGCAAAATGAGTGGCAGTTTTCAGGTGTACTCTGATGTGTGGGTGCTATTGAAGCAGCCTGGTCTCTCTGGCTCCCATGAAGTATACATATTTCTGCATGACCTGCTCCTCACGTCCTTTGTTGACATTGTGGGTTTATAAAGCACAATATTCCTTTTCGGGGGGTGAGGTTGTGTTGGCTCGTCTGACGTCCAGGTTCTCGCTGCTGTCAGGTTTCTGGCTGCTGGACCTCCCCAGCCCCTATCCGTGATTGGAAGAAAGGAAAAAAAAATAGAATTCATCCAATATACCTTATTTTGCTGCTTTTTAACCACAAGTCTAGTTAGTTGATCCTTTTTACTTGCTGCCCTAATGGTCTTCTGCTTGTGTCCATTGATTTCTGGGGAAAATTTCAGCCATTAACTTCAAATATAGTGTCATCGTAGAACTTTCTACGGTGCTCAGTTAAAATCTGTCAGAGTTAAGCACACCATCATTTGGTGGGACAGCGATACAATGCATCGTATCAAAACCTACTTCAACACGTTTCAATTACTGATGCTGATGATTCATTCCATGGAGTGCCTGGTCTTCTGACCATATTCTACATTTGAAATGTACATGTCTGTGTTCTGGGTTCGTGCTGTCTTCGTCTCGGACAACAAGATGGAAGACATGTCCAAACCCTCTTTCCGTAAGACCTGAATGAGTGTGAATGTCTTAACCCCGATTATTCAACTGAAGAAATTGAGGCACCAGTCTCACTGAGCCGGTGATCAGTTTTTTTTTTTTTTTTTTTTAAAAGAGAGATAATGGATGGCATGTCCAAATATTTTCTAAAGCAGAACTGAGACAGTCAACGGTACCAGATGGCCTTGCAGAAATTGATTGAAAGCCAGGTGGGGCCAGTAGACAAGAGAAAGGGAAGCTCTGGATGTGGAAGATAGCCTCTGTTTATCTGGACCTTTTGCTCATCTGTTGGGGAAGCTCACGGACCTTGAGCGGCAACATTGGGTGGAGCACCAGTGTGGTCTGGGTAGAAACCCTGCACCAGTACAGCCATCCAGGTCGTGTGGGCTTAGTGGTTTGCTGAATGTTGGTGCCACAGAGACCTCAGACCACAACGCCGTGTGGGCATGCCCATGAAATAGAATATTTGCTATTTATATTTCAATGACAGTACTGAGTCGACCTAAGGAGGCCCTGTGCCACTCCACCCGGGGTAACAGTACTGCATATGTTCCAGTCCAGCGGGTTCATACTCTGACTCAGTCCTGAGTCATGAGTTCGGAATTCAGTTCCATTGGCCCAGGAAAGCGACGTCTGCTGCATTGTAATGAAGCAAACTTGTACCAGGGATTAGTTAGCTGGACTGGTTCCAACAAATATTTACACTTTAACAAGGAAAAAAGTCCACACTGTTAATTGGTAATAAGTGTTTTATTTATAGACATCTATTTATTCTTGGAATGCAAAACAATCTGGATTTCATAGGTGTTCAAAGTGCTACTCTGTATGAGTGCACATAGTGACAGTCTTCCATTTACAAACACAGATTCTTGTATGAAATAACCTCCCATGTTATAGTATACAAACAAATTTACCTGATCCAAACTGTCATTTTCAGAGACAATTAACCCCTTAACTTTCACTAAGGTATCCATTCACTCAGGTGGAGATTTTTTTTGTGTAGTCAGATTTATGATACTGATTCAAAGTTGTGGTCGTTCTCTTACTGGAGGCCAGTTAGTTATTAATTAAAACAAACAAATGCAATGATGCTGGCTGATGACCAACGCAGACTCTGCCTCTGATTAACAGAGTCACGATAAGGGAGGAAAAAAATCGTTATGGAGATCAAGGTGGTGTTAGGGATAAAGAATTACCCAATTCTCAAGTATTGGGTAGATCCTGTGTGGTGAGTTGCTGGAATAGCAGCAGTAAGTTGTTTTTTCTTTCTTTTTCTTGGTTTCAAAAAGAAGGCAGACATGCTGGGGGACACCCTGGCCCCACCCTGAGCTGTTTTTGTCCCACAGACATGTTTTGTTTTCCTGGGTCGGCTGAGCTGGTCCATTTGTACCGTCAGTAATAATTGATCAGAACAGAGCTGTAAGAGGAAGCTCTTGGTTAGGAGAAGCACGCCTTGATGTCAGTGGTGGGGGAGAGTGGGGGGGAAGCAGCATGTTCTGGCCCAGAGTCAAGCAGCGGGGGGTCACAGCCTGGCTGGCGTGCACCGTAGAGCGCGCACACGCGGACCGGCGCCGGAGGAGATTCCCCTGCAACTTCCACCCGGCCGCTCACTCCGTCACGCTGACAGCAGCTTCTGCTCTGTGGCCGCGCAGCAGATGTGCTCGTTACCTTGGGGTGGGGGGACTATTCTGACCCCACCCGCTCTCGGCGAAATATCAACCTCCCCGAATGGATCGCCAGTGTCTTGTCGCACATTTGCCGATCCTGTAAAACCACAAAGATCTCTGCGGATGAGCGCGTCAACAAGCAAATAAAGGCGTAGATAAATATTTTCCGGGAACATGGTGTGGATACAGGATCTCGGGAGGGGGTGGGGGCGGGGGTGTTCAGCTGCGAGCGACGAGTAGATGAAAGACTTTACTGGATCTTGTCTTGCTTTGCACCAGCCGGGAGGGAGAAGGGGGCTGGGGCGCGGTGATGGAAGGAAGGGGGACCAAGGCATGTGGGGGCGGAGGGGGGGGTGATCCACCATTAATCAATTTTTTGGGCCTCAAGCTGCTTATCAGAGAAACGGCTTCAAGCAGACATTCGTAACAGCGTATCTTATCTTGCCTGAGAAATGCTGATCTCGAAAATGTAGATTAGTGGTAACAAGCAGTTCTTATAAGATACGGAATGATGAATATCCATCCGTCTGTTTTCCATAAATGCATCTCCAACACGGGATCATAAAAAGGAGTATATGACATAAAAGCATAGAGGCACATTTTGTGTCATGGATTTGTAAATAGATGTAAAAATAGTCTATGAGATTTTCCTTAGTTCTGATGGTGAGCAGACCCACATGACAGGGGGATTTGAGGAAGGAAGAGGGGATTTATTTGTGTTAATGGGCTTTAAAACGCAAATGGGAGAAAAGGGGAGGAAGGCAAACGGGAAACAGGAAAGGAAAACCGGAATGACTGGGCTCAGGGAGGGATTTAAAGTTCTGCATTGGATGGATGCAAGTGCTGGATATGGGGCTGAGGCTGGCCAATGGGAACACAAGAGAATCACCTGACTCTGCCCCACCCCTCTTAGGCAGCCTTTGGTAACATGCAGGTGATTACCTGCAGGTGCCCTGTTTCTGTTTTATTATTTATGTGTGTGTAACTTATTACCGTCAAAAAAGCATAGGAACATGAAGTACACCAGTACTACTTTTTGTGATTTTCAGAATTTTCTCATTTCCCAGTATCCACTTGTTGATTGTATATATAATTGAAATTTTAATTCTTTTGTAAAGAATAATTGAAATTTTAATTCTTTTTTTAATTCTGAAGCTTTTCTGCATGTTTTACGTCTTCACTATGTCGCCAGAAATCTTTGTTTTGATATTCTCCTTAATGTTTACTAGAAGTATGCCAAACAATACCGTTTATTCAGTTCTGTAGGGCTCGGGTGTAATGTACCACCGTGAATCTTTTTGTTTAAGTACTTATGCAGCACAGGACCATGGAAGGGGATTGGATCCCATCCCAGGAGTATAGAGCACAAACTGGGTAGGATGCCAATTCATCACAGGGGGCACATACTTACACATGCAATGGGCGATTTGGAGACACCAGTTTGCCTAAGTGCATGGCATTTGGAAGGAAACTGCGGGCAGCATGAATTTGCTCACACAGATTGCGGGTGGCATTTAAACCTGCAACCGCAGAGATGTGAAGCAACCACACCAACAACTGAGCCACCACATCACCCCAACATAAGTCCGTAAGATTTAGATGTTCCTCATAAATCATTAATTTACAGTTTTTGTGTCCAGACTACTTTTGCTTTCCTATTATTGAGCATCCCTGTAAAAAACAACATGGATGATAACCGAACCCAAAAAATGGCTAACAATTTGAATCCCCTGGTTAAAATGTGTAAAATTTTAAGTAGTTGTTTCAATACGCAACTACAAAGCACCACTTTTCTCTGTTGCTGGTATTTTCTTCTGATGTATATATAAAAAGTTAACTGTGCCCAAAAAAGAATCAATGTCAGGATGTTGTTTCAGAGAAAAAAAAAGGCAGAGACAGGTAGGTATAAATAAACAGCAGCCATCCTCCGTAGCCTGTTTTCCTGTTCATCCTCACAGGCCACCATGAGATCCGGGTTCCAGGCTGTCTGACCTTTTCGCAGATTCCTGCTGTTAGAAGCGATTCACTCAAGACACCTCTGAGAAACGGGATGCTCCTGTCGGCATGGAAACAGGACAGGAAGTTGATGAGGCCAGTATGATGTAGGATTGATGTTTGTCGCACCCCCCCATGCTGTCTCTCAAGGGAACCACAGTAAATCCCTTCTTCTCCCTAAGAACACATACACGGGCAAAAAAAAAAAAAAATACCCACAGAAACTAAAAGAAGAATCCATCAACTTGTATATGTATATCTGTATCTTGAAATTCTTTTTAATACACTTTGTTAGGGGTTTTTTGATGACAGATATATTGGTCGTACAAGTCTGACAAGTGGGCAATGCGAATGTGGCGGCTAGAATGTCCTACAGTGTCCTTGCAGTGGAGAGTGAGTGAGCGAGAGTGAGAGAGAGTGAGCGAGCCAAGACGCAGCTTTAATCTTCACACTCCCATGAGCCTGTGAATTTGCACCAAATTAGCGGTCAGCCTGTCTCCCCCCCCCAGCCTGCCACAGAGCCATGTGCTTCCTTGGGCTTAGCCCAGACTCAGCCGACGGGCTCAGGCATGGATGCTAAAGGCAATCTGCCATTTAAATGGTTCTCCAGCACCACAGCTGAATTGTTCTATAGGTCTGTTAAATGCTCATCCTTGTTTCAGACCCATCTTGCATACATTTACATTTATTGTATTTTATTTAGCGGACACTTTTGTACAAAGAAGCACACAAAAGAGGCAAATAGCACATCACAAACATAAGGGCTGTCGAGCAGTTGACTAGGCATAAGAGCAGCTAGGCTGAGTTAAGTGCATACCCAGGGACAAGTGTAGTAGCTACTCAACAGCTACACAAATAGACATATAACTATTAACAAAGCAAGAACCGTCGTTCATTGTGTCCCTGCTAACAACGTTCCAGTGGTAATGTGCATAAAAAGCAGAGCCAGACGGAATATGGCTCGAGTCCGTCAGGCATATATCAGAAACGCCGCGTGCTCTGGGCTCCCCAGCGGCCTTCTGATGCCTCTCCTGAGTGCCATATTCCTTAGCCACCCTCATGATGCAGTGAGGTGGGACGGCCTTCCTGTTTGTAACATAAGACCTGCGTTTCCCGGGTCAGGGCCCGGTTATGCTCCTAGTGAGATCCAGAGGGACAAACACCATACCCTCAGCGCCATAATGGAGGAGCGACCCCCATAAACGTCACGGGAGGCGCGCCAAGCGGCGGGCCGTTACTCCCTTTGTAGACGGCTCCCCCTCAGCCTCAAAAACAAAGCCTTCATTTCACAGCGGTGCACCGCGGGCGATCTGTGCTCCCGACGCGCTGTGCCCACTGCGCCGAATGGGCAAAGCACGGCACGGCCCATCGCAAACAAGAAACATCCCAGGGATATTATGACGACCCTGTATCCTCCTGTTTATAAATGGCGACACTGTTGAGGCTACCTGGGTAAATTTCTGGAAGGCAGAAGGACAAAATTACCTCCATTTCAGCATCTAGTATGCATGTGATGCTGAGCTATGTTAGGGTTCGGCTGAATGGCTTAAATTATACCCCAGGAAAGCATGGTGGAGAGTATGGTGCTATTCACACGCCAATTAGCAGGACCAAGTATGGCAAGCTAATCAATGCACATGGAGATTGCAGGGAGCAACTGACTGACATCAAGAGGTGTTGCAGAAGGAGGATAAACCCAAGTGAGAGATGACAAGTACAATTTTTTTTCCCGGCGTTACCTAGCAACACAGTTAAACCCCACCACCACTGAAACACACACAAATGTTGCTCAATTTGTTCAGGCAAAAAGCCAAAACATACCTTTTCCTTACTGGGGTGTTGGTGTTGATCCCCCACCCCCGCTTAAGGTGACCTTTCAATCTTTACCTGTCAGCAAAGCTAAAATTGCAACTACTCATGCTACCATAACATTATTTTCATTTTAAATTTCATTACTTTTCTGTTTTTTTTACAGTGTATAAGATTGATTGTCCTTTATATTTTAATCATGAAAGAACACTATTCATTATGTCTTTTTATAGTCGAGAGTTGGTCAGAAGAATTGATTGTGCCTCCTGAGAAAAAACACAGTAACCAATAAAAGTACCATTTAAAAAGTTCTACCTGATATCTGCATGATTGTAGATTATTAAAGCTGCAGCACAGAATAACAGTGACTGGGGGAAACAGGAGTTTCTTTCGGAGGAGTTGTGTTCAGAGTCGAGCCTTCACGCATGACCCCATCTAGAGGCTGCCAAAGAAAAGATACGTCAGCCTTCCCTTAAACCCACACGCAGCGTCTGGCTGAAACGTGCCATGCAGTAAAAATCCAGAACGCTTTATCATCACACCGCTGTGTGCTGTTTACTGCAAATGTTGTTTCATTTTAGTGTTGCGTGTGTTACTAGTTTGCCTGTGGGGCTGTGAGTCAGTGGGGACGGACTCAAGAGGTTTTAATAGTTAAAAGGAAGGAAGAGGACAGAATTACCAAAAAAGATAACATTCACCTGAATCATTTTTAGTGTTTCTATCAGGTTTATGGTAATAAAATTTAGCACATAAAGAGAAAAGGGATCACTGACTTAATGTTTCCCTTCTGAAAGGGCTGAATAGTGCATGAGTAAAAGGACTGTTATGTTTTTTAGGAGCTTTGTGGTGTGTGGGTACTTGTCCATGACGGTTACATTAACAGCCCATTAATGTCACACTGACTTTGCCAAAACTCCAGTGAACTTCCTGTGAGATGATCTGCTTCCTGTGTGGTGAGCTGCTTCCTATGTGGTGGGCTGCTTCCTGTGTGATGATCTGCTTCCTGTGTGGTGAGCTGCTTCCTGTGTGGTGCGCTGCTTCCTATGTGGTGGGCTGCTTCCTGTGTGGTGGGCTGCTTCCTGTGTGATGATCTGCTTCCTGTGTGGTGAGCTGCTTCCTGTGTGGTGGTCTGCTTCTTGTACAGTGGTCTGCATCCTTCCTTTATCACTCACTGAGGAGCATTTCACTGTCAACAGTTGGCAACCAATAAAATCTACCCCCCCCCCCCATTCTAAAGACGTGTTTATTAATGTGGGGCAAGAAATATCAACCTCTGTAGATGCCTTCATGAAGTTTCACAAAAGTTTGTTAGTCCATCCATCCATCTATCCTCTAACTGTATATTCTGATCAGGGTCACTGTGACAAATGTTTATTCCAATTAAAGCTTGAATGCGATTTAGGTGAGCATTCTGCAGTGCGTTGGCTGAGGAAAGGACAGTCCTGTGCTCTCAGAGCACCCTCTGGGTCATTGTCATGAGGTAACGCGGAGGTCACACCCACAGATAAGCCCACTGACAAGAGGTGTAGGTAAATGAAAAGACACTTGTATGTGTCTTTGTTGCCCTGGAATGACAGCGGGGCTGCGGAACTCAACAAACATTAACCAAGGGAGGAGGAAACTGGAAAAAAGAAAACCTTTACTGACACTTGCCTTCAATTAACGCCTTTGTTTTAGCTTTTTTTTCTCTTTAGCCGAACTGATTAACTGTGCCTGTGCCCTGGTAATGTGACAGAGAGGCTTATCTGTTTGCATGGTTAGCGCACACCAGCCAAGGAGAGCCCGGGTCGGCCACGACTGGGGCAACGCGGGATGCAGCGCAGTGTGGGATGCGAGTGGGAATGAGCTGTAAATCGGGGCTGCTGAAGGGCTTGTCAGCAGCTGGGTCCCCTAGCTGAGACCTTCATTAATCACCGAGGGGAGAACACAGGGATGGGAGATGGCCTGCATGGATCATAGCAATAGGATCCAGAAATCGGGTGTGTTTGTTTTTGAGTGCTACACATGTGCAAGCGTAGAAGGGGGCGGCACAAGAACGGTGACTCATTTGGTTTGTGTAATACTGTGCATTGGCATCCTATCCAGGGTGTTCCCCGGGCTGATGCCCTGTGCTGCCTTGGATAGACTCCAGCCACCCCCCTGCCCCCCATGACCCTGACCAGGATAAGCGGTTAGAAGATAGATGGATGGAAGGAAGGATAGACAGCATTGTGGTTTTTTTGTGCAGGGCAATCTGCAAGCCAGTGCGTGTGTGTGTCAATGCACGTGTGTGTGTCAATGCACGTGTGTGTGTCAATGCACACGTGTGAGCATTTGTGTGCATGTTTACACGTGTTCACCTGCCTGATTCAGCACACAGCAGAGTGCAGAACGATTGACATGCTATTAATCCATCAATATGTCACTTTAAAACCCCTCCCAACAGGAAAAGCTGTTCCCCATTTCACCGCAATCAGAACAGGCAACGAGAGGAAACCCTAATTGAAACATGGGATGGCATACATTGGACCAATAATTAACCTTTTTTCTGTAGTGATCCTCTATGTTATCTGCCTTCTGTTAACTGCAAAGCCCTGGACATGTCTGGAGCACAAGCAGGAGACAGGAAAGCTGTTTCTTACTCTTAGTATGTTTTATGAGCCACGCTGTCCTCCAGTCTGATGGGGACGCAGGCCAAAGCAGGTGCCACCTACTGGAAAAGAGAGCCCAAACAATTGCCAGTGACCTAACATTTCGTGCAACAAGATTTTTACCTTTGGCCCTACTCTGAGTTTCATAGTTGTGTACCTGTGGGTGGAACCTTCAGATGTGTCATAAAAGCATTATTATAATAATTATTATTATTAATAGTAGTAGTAATTGTTGTTGTAGTAATATTAGTAGTAGTAGTAGTAGTAATAGTGGTAGTTTTATTATAATAACTATTATTATTAGTAGTAGTAAATTTATTAGTATTACTTGTATTAGTAGTAGTAGTAGTAGTAAGTTTTATTAATAGCAGTTCATGTTTATTTGTTCCACTTGTCCGTAATTCTCGGTGCCCCTATATCAGCGCCTACTGTTCTGGCAGTCAGCATTAGAGTTTGAGGAGCTTGTGTGAGCACCCCACCCATCCAAATTCTCTTTTTCTTTTTAGCTTTTAAGTTTCCTCAAAAAGGCCTTTCTTTTTTTGTATTGGCTCATTTGCAGCCTAGTCCCATCCAGCCATAAAACAGTAATCCCCCAATAAAGTTCTGATCCGTTTTACGATCGCCACGTCACATGGTTCTGTCCGCCAAACTGCTAACAATTTCTTGTACGTAAACGTGTGAGCAGTGTTTCACAAACCCCACCCAACATCCTGCCCGGTCCTGGAATGAGGCCTTCGTTCCCCCATTGAGGTTTCATGTGCCCCTCAATGTCTGAGACTGACAATGACTCATCCCGGGTGGAACAAGTTACAGTCTAGCTTTGAAAAAAATCCTGACCGGGATTTGGCAGTCTGAGGTTAGATATAGACACCTGTCAGGTACCTGCCTGGACTCAACACGCAGCTTTGCTGTTTGTCTGTGTTGACAGCCACAAACGTGCTGTGACAGATAAGGTACCACACTGAGAAGAGACCCGATGAGCCAGATAGCACCACCAGACAAGGAAAAGAGGAAATGAGTGAACAAGGAGAGCATGAAGCTGCCTTGGCATTATCATATGATGCTCTCTGTTTACACCTGGGATCTTGTTTCCTGTTCTCTGTTGTGCCCAATTTCTGGATGCCGGTGTCGGAGTTTTGGCGTGGCGTGTAGACGCCCCGAGGAGGCTGACATTCCACACGAGATGCTAACTGCACCGAAGTGACGCAAGAGGGGAAACCGCAACAACCAGTTTTCATAGCACGCCGGGGAATCGTCATGTGGGGCTGGAGACGTTCCGGGAACACTGATGAGCTCCATTAGTAGGAAAGTCAAGGACAAGAACCGGTGCTCAGTCCACATTAAGTTTGCAGGCTGTGCACTTTTCACGTAATTTCGCACTTCAAATCAGTCATCAGAAAGACGGTATACTCATGCATATTGATGTGGTGGATTAAGCCACATGGTGATTAAGTCCTTAGATTTTTACTTAAAAGCTACTGCTTTGTATACTCAGATTGTTATAGTAACTGACTAGCTATGCTGTAAATATATTGATTCCATTTGTTTTGGACAAAATGCTGAGCTAAGAAGATGAGAAGGTGAAAAAAATGATTAAAGTAAAACCCTTTATAGTGCACTCTAGAGAAGGTTCCCCCTATATGTGAATGTTTTAGCATTTCACTGTAACCATCTTCCCACAGTAGGTTGCTATTCTAAATGTCAGCCTCTTGCCAAGTCTTCTACAGCCTTCCCTGTTGTGATATCATAATAAGGGGCTGTTAAGAACCCATACTGCAGTAAGTTACTTCTTTCCATTTGTCATCGATGAGTTTATGCCAGCTATCCTCAAGAAGCAAAGCTGCAGTCGTTGAATCCGGTGAGTCGAGTCAATGCAGCGTCTTTGAAGCGCTTGAATTGGAATTTCAGCTCCATATCTGTAAATATCGGGGCCAAGTTTCCTGTGTGTAAAAGGCAGGTACATATTCTGTGTGTCATGCATTAGAATACATTAATTGCGTTTGCGCAAAACTATACGAAAACATCCTTGAAGGAAGACTGGGCTTACAACCTCTTTATAAAAGCTGGAGTAATTTTGGAGTCTAGCAGCTCTCAATGTAACAATTATTTATCATTTGGTTGCTTACCAGATGATTGTATATTTCACAGTTGTATGCATTTATATGACTATATTGGAAAACTGGCTCATTCAAGCATGCTGAAAGTTATACTCCTGAATTTGAACCTGCATGTTTCTCTCTCTCTCTTACTCACACACACACAAACACACACACACACATATATACACACACACACAGGTTTGTAATTATATCTTTGTGGGGACTCTCCATTCATTTCTATAGGGAAAACTCTAATCCCAACATGATGACCTTAACCATAAGTAACTTCCAACACTTTTGGCATTTTTAGATTTTTGATTGCTGTCACAAATTGTATTCCTATCTTAACAACCTACTCTACAGCCTACAACCCTTCCCAGCCCTAACCTTAACTATGAGTTAACTATAAGTAACCAAACAAAATATAAGGTAAAAGGTTGTTCTCCACAATGTAATATATACATAATCATATACACACATAGTTCATGTATTCCTATCCTTGTAGGGACTCTCCATTCATTTCTATAGGTATAACTCCAGTCCGACCTGTGAAATACAAGACTTTTGGCTATTTTAGTTTTTTGATTGCATTCAAAGATTTTCAAAGATAAAATTGAATTTATATTGTGTGGACCTGAAAAATGTCTCCACAAGCTAAAAAGTAAGAGGTAATGCATTGTGAGGATATTTGGACCCCAAATTGTGGTAAATACACACACACACAAATACACAAACAAACATACAAACCCACATACACACACACACATGCAGACATACAAACACACACTCAAATTTCCAATGTTGAATTCATTATCAATGTAAAATATTTGCACAGAAAAAATGTTAAATGATGGTTTTTTATGTCTACTGGATGCATTACTTATTTTATGGCCAGTCATATAAAAGTATAGTACCAGCAAATAACCAGAAACAAATGTTTACAGTAAATAAGCCTTTATCCTCAACCCAAAGCCTACTATTTACCTTAATTCCTACCCTCAGGCATTCTCTGTTTTTTCTTTCTTTACTCTTATTACGCAGTAATAAGCAAAGTATAAGTGTAAGACTTGTTTCCTGTAGGATGGAAAACATGTTATTTGATTGCATGATTGGAGATGTGTTTAAAGAAAACACAAGACCACATTTCAGCCTCAGCACAAAAACAAGAGAGCCGAGGTTTGGGAGGAAGGGCTTCAGCGGGGAGGGGGTAGGGGTGCAGACGTCAGGGTCTGGCCACATTTTCCGGGAGTCAAGAAAGAAAGTGAAACTTCTTCTGTCTTCCGGGGCTGGTAAAAAGGCCTGGATGTAGTTAATGAAGGTGCTTGTCCCATCTACCCTTCCCACCCCCACATCTTAAAATAAATACATCAGAATTTTCTGTATTAAAGGCATATATTCCTCACATACACCTTTCAGTGTTACCCTGAGCATATCCTGTAGTCTATTTTTACAATCACTGACAACTATGCAGAAATCATTCTACTAAATATTACTACTAATATTACTTATACTAATGCTAATATTACTATTAAACAAAACATTCACATATTATATGAATTCATTTAAACAAAATACAAACTTAACTACAGGACATAGTCTACTTTAGTGTTCTCAACCTTTTTTGCACCATGACCCATTTTTAACCATGCCAGCTCAATTGCGACTCTATATCAAGTACAGGTTTAAATTAATGCTATGGCCAAGCACACAGTGTACTCTGTAATTTACGCCAATCAATGCCTATTGCACAATTCTGATTGGATGTGCCAGTGGATTTTAAATTAAGTATCTGTGGTTTGGCTTCTTGGATTGGTTTAGTGATCACTAGTTTTGCGATAAGCATTTGCAGACCCAAGACCCTTTTATCTAGGTTAATTCTAAGATTGGGGCTGGGAAATCTGATCGTGGATCAGCATAGGAGCTTGCTGGATTTAAAATGCTTACGTTTCCAGCCTCACGACCCTTGTAGAACTAGTTAGTTCTCTTGAATTCTGTATTCATAACATTTTCTATGCTTTTCTACTCAGTCTTCCTGCATTTGTTTTGATCACGTTCATTAGATTGGGGTATTTCTACCTGCCCAAAGGAAATTTAGACTCTGTGTCTGGTAGGGCAAGGCTTAATGCTATAGACTGACTGAGCACTGCTACAGATTCAGGCCTATTACACAGCATATTCCTTTTTTTTGGTCTTCCAAGTTCATCTGGTGTTCACAGGGCCAGATTTATTGAAACACATTTCAGCTTTTAGCTGATTAAACAACCAAAGTCCATTTCAGCGGCAGGAGTTTGTTACTCAGACAAGCTGATGGGCAATAAATTTGTTTTCTGTATGAATTAAATATTAATCATGTGGTTCTTTACGACAGATCGGTGACTGAAAGTTCACCCATCATTATAACAGTATTTTACGAAGGGCATCCCTTGCAAGCATATAAATGCTTTTTCATAATGAATAAGTCAATGGTGTAGGACAACAGTCACCAATATGCTTTGATCCTGAGAATCCAGTAGATCCAGGGAAGCTGTCAGGATGATACTTTGAGGCCTCATACACAATGGATACAGTAGGTCTTCCACATCAACATTCTGTTGAATGAATTGAACTTATTTGCTTGTGTTATTTTAATCTGAGGTGACGGTTCTTCGCAGAACTGGTAAAATCTGACAGCAGGTGTCAGTCTTTGACGTGGCCCAGACACACTCTTTCCTTCCATGTGCTGGGGGGGCGTTTTGGAAGATTCTATGTATGTTGCATTTGGCTGGATGTTTAGCAAGTTTTTAATGCGCATAAAAATGTCCATTAAGCTAATTTAATAATTTGTGGATTAAACCATTCCACTAAAATATGCTTCAATGTGTTCAGATTTGAGTCCATCTCCTGAATTCAGCAAACAGCTTGCATTTTTTTATTCTTCAATGAGCATCAGATATTTTTGTGTATTATATATATAGAGAGAGATATAGATATATATATATATATAAGACGTGTCCAAAGGGGATGGGAGCTTCAATCAACAACTTATAGGAGAGGAAAAGTCTCGCATGTTAAAAATAAAAACACAACTTTTCATTCTGATTTCTTCTGTCAATTTCCCGAAGTCAGGCCTCCGAGGGGCTTGCAGCCCATCCTTATTTCTCCAGACGGTTCTGGCAGGTGTGTGCAGATACCTCCCCCACGATGTCTCCCGCCCAAGGGCAGGAGAGTTCCTGCTTCCCATCTTCACCCCTTGAGACTGAGAGCTGTTCCTCAGCCCGCTGTCATCTCCTCTGTGCACTCATTCCTGTCCCCTCCCATGTGCCGGCAGGTCTCCCGTGTATTCCTCATCCTCATCAGCGTGCCGCGCTAACGACACACAAACTCATAGATGTGCTGTTGTGGGAATTTATTTTTCCGGTGCTTCTCTTAGCAAAGCGGCAGTGGAGGTGTCAGCATTAATCAGTGTGTCTGCCGCTTATACAACAGGATTGTGACACTAGTTCCCTTACATTTGTTCCCCAGTATCTTGTATGGCTTCTATAACTATCTATAACTGATTTGTTGACCTCCTCAGGAAAACTAATACGTGCTTCATCTCTGTATTTCAATTCTGAATCTGAATTTCTTCTTTAAAAAAAACAGAACAGGGGGTGGACAAAATAATGGAAACATTAACAATATATTAATATGAAGTATCTAATGAGGAGGAGGAGCAGCCTTTGCCTTCAGAACAGCTTGAATCCTTCATAGGGTCAAATAGGTTCTTCTTCAGGAGGAAAAGCTTCCTGTTTTCTGAGGAATGAAGGAGTTGAGAATTTACTTCACACTATGTGCCCTAGAACAGTGTTTCCTAAGCTAGTCCTCAGGGACCCCCAGACAGTCCACGTTTTTGCTCCCTACCAGCTCCTGGTAGTGGACTGTCTAGCAGGAAGCTAGGAAGGAGCATAAATGTGAGGGACCACAGGGTACACCTGCATTTGTAAAATCTCCTCATACTCCTTGCATGCAGACGAATCATCAGACCTAATGACTCATACAAGATGGCTGCCCATACCAACAGACATTGTGCACTGAAAGCATCCTTTGGCTTTTATTGAAAGCTAAACCTTTCCAGATGTAGAGAAAAGCGTGAAAGATGACTCTTCAGATCGTGTAACTTTTTCCCATTGCTCAGCGGTCCAGGTTTTGTGCTCCTTGCGCTGGATTATGCGTCTTCGTGCATTGGCCTTGCGTATGCGTGGTTTCCAAATGGCAACCCTGCTACAATGTCCCGATATGTGAAGAGCACGACGGAAAGATTTGTTGACTCTGTGATTTTTGATGTATCCAGCGACTATCCTGCTAAGTCTCTCAATGAGATTGTTCCTGCTCCCCTTGATACATTAAATATATTTTTTTGCATTTGAAATGCAAACACTGACTCTTTGGCCTCTTTGCAAGACAGTTAGTTGCCTCCTCCTGCTTTAAGGACTCACACATCAAAGAGCTGATTGTCAGACCTCTTTTATACTGTAGCTAACACATTCTGCTGGTTGGCATTCAACCAACTATGACTCACCTTTGTATTTGCATTTGTAATTGTGATTTAGTTCAAAGTTAACATCCTTTTTCATGTGGTATTTCAGGTATTTTGTCCAGCCCCTGTATCTGCGAAAAATAAAGTCTAAAATTGCTAATTATGTGAGCAATTCTCCATTATGCTGAATTCCTATGCAATTAAACTTCTGTTCAGTCCAGGAACTGCAAAGTAGTCATTGTTCCACTGCTTTGGAGCTCATTGAACAACTCCTTCATGGCCCTGTGCAAGAGGCCTGCCAAAGGCATGAGTTGCATAGGATCAACTGACCCTTTCTAAGCACAGGTAGACTGCTCCTCCCCCTTCATTCCAAACCATGTTTGCAAAAAGCCTGAAGAAAAGCCACATTTACTAGCTGCTGTTTGTCTTTCTCCCTTTAGATGGCATTTTAGAACAAATCCATTGACATACCATTGCATAAATGGCCTGGGTGTGGATTGTTTTTTTCCTCATGAAAGGTTACTATGGCCCTGTTAGCATTTTAGCAGTTAAAGAGCCTTTAACTACAGTCAAATATGCTTGCTTAAGATTTTTTGTTAAATCTAGAGCTGTATGAATGATGTGTGATGTAGTAACATACTACTGAATTGCAAAATAGGTCCAGTTTCTGGTGCCTTGTGAAAACAAGGTCTTTGTTTGTTTGTTTTCTGAAAATCCATGGAGCTAAAATGAAATCGCAGTAACTCAGCATGGCTGGCTGTGTGCTGTGGTGTAGCAAAGGTCTATCTTTGATGTTAGATCACAGGCCAGTGGCCCACTGTGACGAACACCATTCCACACGTTGATAATGTTTGTCATGAAGCAATATTCATATGAACACTTGCATTTGCTTGATTGTTGTGCTGAAAATAGATCATAATAGACATTGCTAGAAGCAGGGGAAGCTGAGATGCACATAAGGAGGAGAGATGTACAAAATCCTCAGAGGTATAGATAAGATGAACCAGAGGGAAAAGCATGAACACTGATTCAAGGACAGGAAGCCCCAGATGAATCAGAAAAATAAAATATTTGTTTCTATGAAGGTCAGTGGGGATTTGGATGAAACTACCAGGACTGTAATGAAGATACTAGACAAGTGTTGTCAGAACCAGGCAAAACAGAGCCACTCTTTGTTATTAAACACGCAAATAAAGCACAGTCCTCACATATTTCATTATAATATTCTTTGTGTTCTTATGGTCTTAGGTTGGGCTTTTTATTTTCTTTTGTAGTAAAAATTCATTTCATGGGAATAACAAAAAAAGACTGCTAAAAGAATTAATCGTAAACTAAAAAAAAAACATCCCTGGACAAGCAATGAAATGATAGCTAGCAACACAGAATTAAAAGGATAGCGAATTACAGAAATTAATTGGAATTAATTAAAGGAAAGAGGTAAACCTAATCTGTGAAACTCCAGTGAAGGATATGGCTTTCCTCGTGGGGGAGGACACAAGGCAGTACCCAATAGACAAGAGTGTTTGATACCTCTGACCTTGGACATTTTCATTTTGACTGTGTGTGTAGACAGGCCTCTTTGTTTCATATTACAAACACTTTTGCAGTGGCTTTATGGAGATGCTGGAGTACGCGCAGAGCTACCGGAGGAATTCCTGGTTCTCTGCATCATATTCAGTAGCTTTTGAGAAGTTGCCATCATATTGTTAGGTAAAGTGGCAGGCTAAGCTCGATGTTTGTCAAAGGAGCACTCTGCTCTGACTGATCTGAATTTAATAAATATCTTTATTCTGCTTCTCTTCCTGCTCTTAAGTGCTTGTTTTGTCAGATAGCCTGTTTGTGTGTGCGCGTATGTGTGTGCATGTGTGTCTGTGCATGCCTGTTTCTGAGTATCTGTGAATGTAACAGGCTTCAATCCCTTTCAGGAGCGTAGTGGGGGCAACAATACCGCATGAAAACCTGAAGGTCGGACCGGCTTCAGGCAGGGCCCCGCATCTTGAATGTCACTGTGTCTGAAGGTAGGGGGGAGAGAGGGAGGGAGGGAGACTGAGAGAGAGAGAAAAGAAAGGGAGACAGGAGGGAGAAAAGAACAGGGAGGGAGGAGAGAAAGGGGATCAAATCCAGGAGACAATAAGGCTCCGTCCCCTTGGCAGTATCATATAGACGCCAGCCACGCATCACGCTTGATCTCTGACACATGGGCCCTGACGGCCTTTTCTTGAGAGGAAGCCGTCTATAGCACTCCTGCCTCAGCGCGACCACTGAGCACCGAATCAGGGCGGATCTGTTCCGCGGTTGCCATGGGGACCTTGGCACGGCTGCCGCCGGAGCTTGTGGCCCCGCGGCAGACGACGTGCCAGGCGGCCGAGCACAAAGGGAGGCGGTGCGAGCACGCGTGCGTGTGTGTGTGTGTGTGTGTGTGTGTGTGTGTGTGGTGGGGGGGAGGAGGGGGGCTCAGCGAACAAGAGGATCTCTGCGTGTCAGACAGTGTGACGTCCATGTGGCAGCGCAAATTCATCTGCTCGCCGCTCCGAACGTCCACTCTCTCGCAGACACAGGAGCCCCCCGTCATGCTGTCCCTCACACTCATCTACATACTACCCCCCACCCCCACACCCCACCGCGCCCCATCAGAAGTCTCAGTGCTGCGCAGCCTGATCTCCTGCCTGTCGCTGAAAGGCCCGCCTCGGCACGTGGCGGCCTTCTGCTTTCACTGACAATAACCGCGCGCCGCTTCAGATGAGGGTGAGACCAAGCAGCGGATTCTGCAACAAACAGACGAGTGCGTCCTGCGCTCTGCGCAAGGTGAAGAGGCTTGGCTTTCATCTGGGTGTGAATGCGCTCGTGGGTATGGCCTTGAAGCCGGGCGGAGTGATGACGGCGATGCGGCTTATTCTTCATTTTGGGAGGTCATCCTCCACAAAGATCTGTGCTTCAAATTCATCTCCAGGTGCATTTGTCCTGTAGCTTCTATTGCTGCCATAAATTGCTGTAGATACACAGCTTTCATCAGAATTTACATACAAAGCTTTCAACCCCCAACACAAGGTAATTAATTCCCAGCTGAACATGAAATCCATCTATTGATAGACAGCTCCATTATCATGCTACCCTTGAACTAGGGTGAACTACTATTGGATAAATGTCCCATATATGGACTCAACATAGTTCCTGCATAATTCCTACAGTATTCCTGTAATATCATCACAACATTACCCCTTTTCCCTTTGCTGTGATTTGATGGCACATTGCAAGTATTTCCCCTCCTCTCAGCACTCTCATTGTTCAAGGAATGGCATGTAATTTATATGTAAATATTGTTATTTTCATTTTCACATTTTCATATATTTAATTATTTCCCTTGACCGCGGTAAGAAATCCTAAACATCTTTTTGTTCCGATGGCATGGCCGGTAAATCCGAAGAATACCCCTTGGAAGCTGTTCCGTGTTTACATTGCCCCCAGAGGTGGAAAGAAATTAAATCCCGCCACCAAATAAGGTCAGTGTACGTGACTTTCGCCCGTTGCAGGCATCACCCTCCTTTGTGCTGCCGCTCGGCTCCCCCCGGCCGCTGGGCTCGCTTGGCACGGCCCGCCCGACTGGCCCATTCGCGGGAGTAATGGAAGTTGGGAGTACGGCACGGGTACCTCCCCTCCGACGACAAAGCAGAGAGTCCCGCGAACAAGCGCCATCTGGATAACGTGTCCCTGCCAGTTATGAAGCACATTCAAGTAAAGCCCATGAGAAAATACCCACATGTTCATTAAAAAGGCAGTTTGACCGTATGAAATGACCAAAAAAAAAGGATAAAGCAGGCCAGAACGTGGAGAAAAAAAAGAGTATTGGAGGGCTGTCATAAATTAAAAGTAGAACTGCACAAAAGAAACCCCCCCACCTGGTCTGGATCATGTGTGTGTGTGTGTGTGTGTGTGTGTGAGAGAGAGAGAGAGAGAGAGAGAGAGAGAGAGAGAGAGAGAGAGAAGGAGAGAGAGACCACTTCAAAAGACAGTGTACCGTGTTTTAGGGCGGTTCACATCATAAACACGCACGGCTGAAGTGGGGGAGGGCCGGCCAGCCGTCACACTGCGTCGAGATGTGCAGCGATGCTGTGTGAAATGTGAGCGTTGCCAGTGGGGGGGTGAGGGGGCAGGGATGGGGATGCGGTTATCGAACAGCTCGGGGGTGTCGAATGTCTGCTCCGTGTGTCATGTCGGGCCAGATGCCGGGAACGAAACATGCAAAAAGCCCCAGCGCCCCCCCGGCCTTTGGAGTAACCGCATTTTTTTAGCTGGCATGCACGGCAGCTGCCACCCCAGTGAGCCAGTGGAAATATTACCTGCAGCCTGATTAACATTCACAGAGATGGACAACGAGCAGACTGGCTGCCCGGCTCAGACCCGGCACATAGGAGCCTGGACTCTGGCATGCCATAGCGGGCCTTTTAAACACCTCTTGCGCGCACACGTACATGCATAAATGCGCAAGTAAAGGCGCGGCCACGTCGTCACCCGTCCGTGTGCCTGTGTGTGTGCGGGCGTGAGATGCGCCGCATGTGTTGTGAGTGATAACTGGCATGCGCTGGAGTAGCCGTCTTAATCCGCGCAGGAAGCCTCCCCAGGCTGCATTGATATCAAAGGCACTTGGACTCTGCTGGGTTTTCAATTTGACCGCGTTACCTGGGGCTCTGCCCCCGGTGCTAAGGCAGCAAGACGGGGATGGACCACGGAAGGAATTCAGCATACAGGGTAGGCGTGGGGGGGGGGGGGGGACTGCAGCCATAGCATCGCCAGTAAGCCACAGCGCTAGCTGCAGCGTGCATGTTGATGAATAGCTGTTTTAAACATGGGGTGTGGATGAATGCAAAGCGGCATCCCTGAGAGTGTCCCTCGGTGTCACGCTGAACCCTGCTGCCTGCATCCCCCACCTTGACTAATCACCATTGCGGGGGGAACCTCGGGGGGTGGGGCTATTAAATTCAGAACGCACGACCCGGTCAGCGCACCTCCGACATGGCTGATGGAGGGTGGCAGTGGGCCAGCTAGCCCTCCCCGGATACGTGCTCTTGTTTCCTCTTTCATTATGCATTTTTTTTTTCTGAAATCCTTTAACTCGCAAGCTATTGTGCCACAGTCACCCCTGGAACCAATTAGGCCAGAAAGGGGGGCCCTCTTTTTCACACCCCTTGTGTTTTTTTCCACAGGAAAACAAAAGCCTCTCGACCGGCGGAATGTAGGCATCAACATAAGCTATCTGAAACAGTGCTCTCGCTTTAAACGGTATTTGTTTTTCCTGCCAAAAGCCTTTTTATGTACATGCGGAGTTATTAATCCTGCATTAGCTACATTGGTGGCACTTTGCACGTTCGCCTCTTTGCGTATCAGGCGGGATGAGGGATTTTAAACATATGAATGAGGCTCACCCTAACCCCACCCTGCCAACCTCTGGTCTGCCCTTACATTATCCCGCACAATCCAGAAACCTGTGCGTGTGTTTGTGTGTGCTTACATGAGTGTGTGTGTGCGTGTGCATGTTCCATAATCACATTGCACAGGACCTCCACCGTGCATCCATTGCACAGGTGAGGATCAGAGGGATGCCTGTTCTCTTCTTCTCACCCGCCATTCCCATCCTCTCCCTGCGCCTGTTCCTTTTGTCCATCACCCTCAGAAAAGCAGAAGATCTCATCCCAGTCAGCGGCGGTTTGCGGCATTTTGATGAATGCGTTTGATATGATCGCATTATTCTCAGCGATGCTGCGGTGAAAATGAGCACCCGATGACAAATGTGAGGTAATCAAAGGTCCAACGCACAGACACTGTGCCACTGCGATAAATAATGATGGAAATTTGAACATGGGGTATGGGGGGCAAAGAACAGCACAAGGTCTCCTTTGTTATTGTTGGGCAAAACAGATTAGAACATTAGGGCACCGTCTCACCCACATCTGGTGCCTGAAGTGTCTGCCTGATAATTAAGGGAGGCTTGGCTGCCTGGTCCATATTACCTATGGATGTAGAGGACCTGCAACCTCTGTGTTGAACCTGCTTTATGTACGAGATACTGCATTTGCAGTGCCAGTCAAAATATTGTGGAAGTCCTCCAGTATTTTGTCAGTGATGTTGAGGGACCATACACATTTTTTCATGCTAAATCCTAAAAGTCCATACTGCCAGAGGCATATACGCTTTAATCCGCTGATGCTAATTGGCTTAACAACTGATATTCCATGATTTAATTAGTCAGAAAAGCCTGCGCTCATATTTCTCTTGTGTCACTGGAATGTTTTACGCCAGTGTCCTCAGGACTGGCTCAATCTGTCAGCTGTCACCCGCTTGTCCAGTTGCTTGGTCCACTGCTGTCTGGTAATGGCAGCTCCCTCTATGCTGGGATGCCCATAAAATACCCACCAGTGCCAGACGCTTTACTATCCTGACCTGCCGGGGATGAGGGTCAGTCTTAAGACAGAAGAGTGCCAATAATGTGGTTCTTCAGCTACCCGGGCAACACAACCATCTGGCCTTCCGGAATATTCCACAGAGAGGCTGTATAGACAAACCTGCAGACAGTAATAGCACCATTATGGGTCCCTGGATCCCATTGATCTCTTTATCGATTTTTCTGTTTTTAGCCATTGCAGAGATGGGCCCAGAGCAGACGATAGGTCCTCATCTTCGAATCACAGGGACAATACCGTAGGTTATGGCAGACCAACACTAACACACTGATGCAGATTGGCAATGACGTCATAACCATCACTATCTATCTGATTTGTCAGCTGGATCACTCTGATCCTAAATAGTAAGTTGGAAAAACTGCAGCACAATTAATGACACCTGGGCCATGGTGGAGTTAGAGAGGATGAGTGGAGGCTAAGGAAGCAAGTAAAACATGTTGCACAGAAGGAGGATGCACAAGAAGATGCCCAAGAAGGTAAAGAGGATGCACAAGAAGATGCCCAAGAAGGTAAAGAGGATGCACAAGAAGATGCCCAAGAAGGTAAAGATGATGCACAAGAAGATGTCGAAGAAGGTAAAGAGGATGCACAAGAAGATGCCCAAGAAGGTAAAGAGGATGCACAAGGAGATGCCCAAGAAGGTACAGAGGATGCACAAGAAGATGCTCAAGAAGGTAAAGGGGCTGCACAAGAAGATGGCCAAGAAGGTAAAGATGATGCACAAGAAGATGCTCAAGAATGTAAAGGGGATGCACAAGAAGATGTCCAAGAAGGTAAAAAGGATGCACAAGAAGATGCCAAAGAAGGTAAAGATGATGCACAAGAAGATGCCCAAGAAGGTAAAAAGGATGCACAAGAAGATGCCCAAGAAGGTAAAGGGGATGCACAAGAAGATGTCCAAGAAGGTAAAAAGGATGCACAAGAAGATGCCCAAGAAGGTAAAGGAGATGCACAAGAAGATGCCCAAGAAGGTAAAGAGATGCACAAGAAGGTAAACACCAAATAGATCTGCTTTATCTGATTCACATGGACACTGCTCAGATATTCACACATACACACTTGTCTACAAAGAGCCTGGAAGCAATTTTCTCTATTAAGGCTCATTACAAAATCCAAATTGTGACTTATATTTATGAATGCAATATCATGTAAAATAAAGACATGAAACATTTATTCATAATTCATTCGCAATCATATAGGTGCAATGTGCAATGTATTACGGTTCCATTAGTGTTGCTATGGCACCAACCGACATGTGTCTTTAAGAAAAAAGGCTATATTTTTATTAATGATGCTGATTCATATGATAATTTGGAAAAATAATGGAGCTCATACATTGCAGTGGAGAGACGTGCAGCGACAGTTTGGGAATGAGTTACACGAGTTCGCTCTTCGCTGTGTTTCTGCTGGGATTCTGGTGAAAGTGAGCCTAAGAGAGACCGCCAGAAGCCTTGCCACCTCATCACTGTGTGCTCCAGCGTCTCTGCGATGCTAATAAACAGCAGGCTGCGGTGCTCAGCCATGTGCCAGCGTCTAGATGACACATTTCACCACAGTCCTGGCTCGTTCTGCTTGTTGCACAGTGCTTTCCACGAGCGGCAGCGATGCAGCCCTGCTCTCATTTCTCCATCTATCGGGCCCAAGGACTTCATTGGTAATTTGCTACCTTGCATCCTTGCATGCATCTTACTAGGACATTATTTATGTTCTTCACTTGTTAAAGTACATCATTTATTTCCATATCCAGGCCAATTGAATATATATTTTTTTGTATTTACCTGCTACAGCAAGCCAGGTTTGTGATGAAACAACTGTGATAAGCTACAGTACAATAGCATTGACCATTCTGGGAATCAAACCTGCTGTCCCCTTTGTCACAGTCACAGTTCTTTAATCACTGGCCCTCCTGCATATAAGAGGAAAAACACAAGCTCATGTCTCTGCTTTCTGACACTTAGACAGCAAAAAAACATGACAGGCACAAAGTTTCCAAGGCCCACCTCACATGGCTCAAACCCAGAGAGCTTTCTGTAGGTGTGGGACTGCCAATTCGTTTCTTCCATCTTTGGTTCAATTACCTCCATAATAAGTATGATTGTCAGCTTTATATTTTTTAGTTTAAAAAAATGCCAGACACCTGCTAGGCCAATTTACTTGACTTCAATTTGACTCTTATTATAGGTCATAAAATTCATGGGTTTAAATTAAATCCCCAGGTCCAATAGGCAGCTAGTATACGCAAATCAGTCCTCCAGGGCTCTTGGGAGCTGAGATTACCAAAAGAAGTAAAAAAAAAAAAAAACACCAGATGATATAACCAAGAGGATGAGAGGACACAAGAAGATATTAAAATGAGAGTTAGCAAGTCCAATTTAATTCATGAGGTAATGACTGCAAATTAATGCCATAATAATAATACCTTAATTACAGTGGCCTTGCGGACACAACATGACGATTGAAGTACAAAACGCCTTGTGTTCTTTCCCATGCTTTATGTCCATTTGTTGTTTCTGTAGCTGCACCTGGTTTCACTGGAATTCATTGTAAGTTTCAGGCATCTTACCACTGGCCAAGCAGAATCGCCGATGGAATCAGAGACTGGACCATTTGAAGCAAGCTCTTAGATAAGATAGATAGGCTGATAGTATAGTGACAAAATTTAATTGGTTTTGAGGGGGGGGGGTTGAATTTGCCCAATTATCCAACAGAAGCCAGTCACCAGTGCAACCCAAAACCATATATTTCACTGTCCTCATTAGTTATTACTCATTAATCTGCAACCCTACTGCTGAACATGAAGCAAATCAAAAAAGACCAGTGTAGGTTATGTTTCACTGGAAGGCCGCTCGAGCAAATCACCTATCCACACGCAAGACGGCACCTAGAACCTTCCAGAGATTAGCAGGTTCAAAAGTAAAATATGGAATATGGAGATGCACCCATCTCCTAATCCCAGAATACCCACCCACATTTTACCCACATATTCACACATTTTACACTGCTTATACCTCTAGATTATAGAAGGCTAGACCATAATTACAGATTGTGTGCATCTCCAGCTATGCAGCTTGAAAGTTAGACGTTTAAAACGATGTTCAGAAAATGACATGAATTTCCCCGGAAAGGTCGAAAACAATTAAGGAGACAGATTACCTTCTGACACAATGATGAATTTAGATTTTATTTAGCTCCCCTTTGATTCTCCTCGCTGCGCCCATTTCAGGGGATGTAGTTGTGGCAGCGTGACAGTGACGAGCGAGCGTGCCCGGGGGACAACCCGTTTTAGCTTTTGTCTGTAGGAGGAAGCGGGGGTGCGGGAAGAGACTCTCAAAATCTGCAAGAAATCAAAAGCAAACGAGTCAAACAATCTGTTTATAGATGCTACAAGACACAACACAACTCATGGTGGATGCTATTGGGCCCGACTGGTTGGGAGCACGCCCTGAGTAACGGGTTAAAGGCTGGGAAGCTATGAAATCATTGCACCTGAGTACAGCACTTTACCTAAATTGCCGGGAACATTAATGTGTAACATTGCAAATGCACGTAATTTACTCTTTCTAATAAAATAACCTGTGAGGACTTCAAAAAATCTTCCTATTGGTCAACGTTTTTCCTAATATTAACCCCGTGTTGAAAGATGTGCACAGAAGTCACATATGTCCTCAAAGCTGTCCTTCGCCGGTTATGCCCTATTGGGGAATAATTAGCATCGACAGCTTGCGCTCAACTTGTTCTCAGCAGAAAGGTCACAAGCAAGTCCTGCCAATAGTTTTTAGTTTTGCTTGACCAACTAAATCTTTCAATTCATCTTGCTGTAATATAAAATGTGTCATACATATATTTTCTGTTCGTCAGTGTATACTGTGCGTCTGATTACGCTAGAGGCTAATGTAAAAATAATTGTTTCCCCTTGCACCTTCATTTCCATTCTGGAAACCATTTTGCACACTGAATTGTGTAGGTCTCACTGACATATCTTGCAGGATGTATCCAGCCCTGGGAGCGGGTCCAAGCTTACGGTAACCTCTACCGAATAAGTGGATACAGGAGATGGATGGATAGATTAAGTAAGGCAACATTCTGATCCTTACATGAAAAAAAAAGTTAAGTTAAATCCCATCTTAGTAAATCTTCAATTTTCCCTGGTCATCCAGTCTCTGCGCCATAAATTATTCTGCGGTGGGAGAATTTTAGTTGCTCCTGAGCTGCAATTCGTTCAGTGAAATGACTGCAACTGGGAAAACTGGAAAGTGCAGGAGCGTGGAGTGTTTCTAATGGGCTGACCCATGTCTCCGCAATGCCCATCCTCAGCTTGCATGCCGTCTGTCTCATCTAGTCGAAGCGGTAGAGTAGCTGTGTTCTCTGTTTGAGGGATAATGACTGGGCGTAAGACATAGGAAGGCACAAGAACTCGAATGCCAGGTTAATCAGATGCGTGTAACAGCAGAAGGAAATGAAATACCTACATTAACTTGGAGGTATTCCATAACCAGCCGCTAGAACGGTATTAGAATACAGAGATTTGACACGGCTCTGGACGCATATTGGAGGGAAGCGATAGAGAGAAATAAGGGATGCTATCATCCAGGAAGATTCCACTCATTCCATCAGGACAGAAATGATTTGCCATAGGACCAACACGATAACTCAAACTGACTTCACAATTATTGACATTTAATTACACCCACATTTACCTTGAGTGGATCTACGTCATGCTAGAAAACCATAACATAGCCCATAGCACATTCAAGGTCAGAAAACCAGCGATTTGAGCCTGGAGACTTTAACGGACATGTGTCACTCGTGCATGCAGCTGAGAATAGGGTGAAGGGTGGCTTTTCTGACCATATGACATTTCTGCTGCTCTGGAGCTCACTGCCTGTTTTATTTTTGCACCACGTTATATGCACATTGGCATTGCAGCCTCTCCACTATATTGCTCTCTCTGAAGTTCTTGACAGGCTGTATTTAGACTGACATTCACAGGTAGGGGATGCTTGCCAGTCACTTGTTATTTTCGCCTCACTTTGCAATGCAATGCATATACATCACAAGCTCAATTTCTGGCTACCGTTGCCCTTAGCGGATGATGTTTTTCATCAGACTTCCACACCAGCATCACCTCAGTAGTCACTGTTCCCTATCAAACACTGGCCAGTCTTTGCTCTGATATTCCCCCGCTCTGTAACTGAGGTCTTTTCTAGCCTCCATGGGCAAAATAATAGGCAACTGGGACCAGCATCAACAACAGAAGGGGGTGGTAATTGCTTAATTAACTCAGAAAAATCTTTAATTCATCTTAAGTGTCTTCTTTGTTTGGGTACTTACCTATACTGTTTAACGAGCCAGTGACTATTTGTGCAGCACAAGAACTGATCATTACATCAATACAGTGATTAGGCCTTAGGCTGTGGGTTACAGTGATCAATCCAATTTATGACTCATATTCGACTGAAACCCCACAGCATGGCTCCATTATTCTAATGAGGGCTTTTCTCTCCTATACAAGTCCTGAGCCTGCAGAATTTAGAGTGCTTATGTGCCTGGAGGGACATCATTCTGACCGTACATATCAATGCTAGTGTGTGTATGTATACACATACAGCATATGTGAGTACGCCTCTGCATGGGGGAAGAACGTCCGGTTAGGCTATCAAAACATGACATGGGGAGACAACAGGCTAGGGTGTTCCGTTCATTAAAGACGGTTAAAATAGCTGAGTGGGCAAAAAAAACAAACTACTGAAGTACTGGGGGAGTGGAGAGACCAGAACACAATTACTTAAAAAATGACATTAAAAAACAAACACTCCCTGCATAGGACTGCAGTACTATCTTGCCTGGTTAGCTAGAATGAGAAGAAAAAAACGGTAGGGCTATTTAAACTCAGTACTAGGAACAAGGGACAGGTGGAACTCATCAGAGCAGATGATGCCGTATAAACACCTGTCACCTGACTCCCTCCATAGCAGGATGGATAGTGACTATATCCCAATCCCCACGGGGTGCTGCCGTGTGCCCGTGCGTGTGTATATTTCCTGGCTAAGGGTAAAGGCCAGCGATGGGCGTAAAACCACACAGCACATTACACATTAAGGCGAAGCAGAGGGTAAATGATGGCTGTCTGCAGGCTCTGAGCTGACTTCCAGCAGCACTGCTATATAGTTTTAGCGATAGCATGGCCTAGAACCTCACAGCACTGTAAGCCACATAAGAGTATCAGCCAGCAGGCAATATCTCACAGGCGAGACTGGGGATGAGAGGCCTAAGCAGCTCTTTCTTTGCTGCTCGGTGTTTTGGAAAGCTGAAAAGAATGATTTTCAGAGTATTCCATAAAATGTTTTTTAATTGGCTCAAACACTGTCTTTCTCTCACGCTGAGGGTAATGGTGGTTGTTTAGTGTCAGTTGGTGGAGTTTAAATACGGCCCGACAGACTAAAGGGTGCGAACCAGCTGTTGGTGGGTAAAAGTCAATCTTCGGTTTTCTTATATCTTGTTTTTTGTTCTTGAAAGTGCAATTTCCCATAGGAAATTAGTTTTTTTCCTCGGGCCAGATTCTGAAACTACCCCTCATGTTTCCCCTGTCTGCAAGGCCCCAACCACACCACCCTCAATGAGAATTCTCAGTGGTTATCACACTGTGTTATGAAAGACAAAACATCTTCCTTTGAAATACCTTTCCTTTCAGATGACGACTTCTGGCTGCATCAGAATTCCAAACAGCCTTTTTTTGTGTGTGTGTCAAATGCACCACAGTGGTCTCACGAGTTCATGGAGATTACATATTCAGGCAAGTCACTGCTGACGTCTGAAGTAATAAACGCGAGTCTTCCGAGATTTTTTAAAAATAAAAGTACCGTGAGTCAGCAGGAGATTGAGAAATAGCACAGCGTTGGGTTTGGAGGACCTTGCGTCACGACCAAAGTACTCACCAGGCCTGTTCCTATAGATGTCTGTTGTACTGGAACCAAGCTAACCCTGATTGGACTGATTATTTGATAGATTGAAAAAAGGGCAACTTCACTTCAAATTCAAAGAGGACAATGATGCTGAATAGATACCACAGTTATCCCTCGGTATCTGCGGGATTCATTCCAGAACCCTCTGCAGACACCAAAATAAGCTAATGCAAGTCCCTATATAAAATGGCATAGTCATTGCATATAACCTGCGCAGATCATTTCTAGATTACTTATAATACCAACTTTAATGTAAATATTATATAAATAGTTGTTATACTGTATTGTTTAGGGAATAATGACAAGAAAGAAAGTCTGCATATGCAGAACATACAGACAGAGTAGCTTCAGGAGGCCAAACACATCACTTCAATCACGTGGATTCAGCATGGTGCTTGGCATGTGGCAAATTAAAATTTTGCTTTTTGGAAGTTTTTGGCTTTTTTTTTTTTTTGAATATTTCAAATCCGCGGTTGGTTGAACCCGGGGATTCGCACCCGCAGAGACGGAGTGCCAGCTGTACTCGGGAGGGCACGTCTTACTTTGTCAATAGTTACTGTGTAGTTGTGTAGCTGTTGAGTAGCTTATGCTCCAAAACTGCGTACACTTGCACCAAGACATTCATTTTAAGCTCAGCATAGCTGCACTTATGCCTAGTTAATCTCCTTGGTAGCAAGAATACTTGCAGTGTGCTATTTGTCTTGCTGGTGTGTTGCTTTAGACAAAAGCGTCTGCTAAAAATGTATATTGTAAATAAATAAATCAGGTATAGCCAAAAATATTACATGAAAATATACAGTAATAATGGCTAGAAATACCGTTTCTTTGCTTTCTATCTCACTGTGCACATATTAATGCTATTTTTACCCTACTGTAGTGTTACACATACACACCATATTTCATTTGTTACACTATAGATGCACTGTATATTTTTTTATTTACATCAGTTGTGATAGGTAACCGAGCATCATCATTATTGTCACTCTTACTGTTTCTCATATTGTTAATCTCCCCCCATTGCTGTTGCTCACTGTTCCTCTCACTCTACCACTGTCACTCGTTGTCAGCTAATATAACAGCAGCTGTCAGTTTCTGCCCAGCTGTAATTCATTGCCCTCTTTCTTCACTACTATAGCTCTGTCACTCTATAGATCCTAAAGTCAACATTCCACGTGCAGAAAAAAATGAAATACTTCTCCCACATGCACACAAAACAATTTTCATTTTTTAAGCTATGCATTTCTCCTATTTCTAAACGTCCAAGAAATGCACTGTCTGTCGCATATCTGCGGACGTAATTTTACCTAACCCAAGAAATATTTTATGACATGCTGATAAAATATTAAAGTACTCGTGTCACCTCATTTCCTACCCTGGTCAAGGAAGTGAGGACATTAAAAGGCGGAGCCTCACTGTACTCCGCAATGTGGCTGACCCTGGAGCTGCTAAGCCAAATATACCGGCAAAGTCACAACTTAATGCAAAAATGATGGCATGCCATTCTGCTGCAGATAATTCCTTTGTAGGCAGCTCAATTTCACTGCACCCTGCCTACCATTTTAGAGCCACTTGACTGATCGTGGCCCCTGAGACTTGTTCTCACTGCGCCTGCATGTGTCAATTGCAGACTTGCTTTGAGAAACGCTCAAGGCAACAGCACCATTCACTCTTAAACTGAGTTAACAGCTGGTCAAAACATCGAATGAAAAGTAGCCAGTATACTTGGACGGCAGAGTTGCTCCTCCTCCTTTTTTTTTGCAAACCTTTACATCTCCATCTCGCTGAGGTCAGACCTGTCTCATCTCAAGATGGCTTTCTCACCCTAGCTGACTGCCATTCGTTTACATTCGTCACACTAGGTAAACTGGTGTGACTTCAAATATAGAATGCTGTTAATGGTGTTAAAGTTTAGAAACCTTGATTTTACATATTATTCTATGCAAATAAAAATGATTATGTACACAGGAAAAAGATGACAGGTGTCATCCATGAACTTTAATCTTTTAAAGGAATATATAACTTGTACAAGTTACAAGGAGAAATTTGAACATATTTTAAATATGTTTTCATAATTTTCATTTGCAAAAAAAAAAAAAGTTTTCTTTTTTTAAGTTGCAGCCTTGCATTAGTATATATATACACACACACACATGCTCTCAGGTGATGCCTTAACTACACTTAAGTTGTAAGAAATTTCTCTATGGATTGTAAGTTTCAGCTCAGACTATGAATAGGTAAATAAGACTGTTTTCAGCTGTCAGCTGTCCACTTAGAGACCTCTGCCAAAGTGTTTGCTATAGTTTGTCCGGTGCTTTTCATGAGGTATGTAATCCTAAACTGGATGTTCATTTTTAGTTTGCTTAAAATGGCAGCTGTTACTGATATATGTAGAAAACGTGATGTTGATGAGTAGGATATCAACAAAATATTATTTGCCGTTATATATTAAAGACCTCACTTTTTTCTGTGCTGCAGTATTTTCTTTCTTCTTTCAGTGTTGACACAAAGAAAATGCAAATGTCCTCGATAGAACGGCATTTAGGGTTAGACATCTGCCCGCTTATGATGCACCAGCAGTGAACATGACAACTCTACTGCAATTCATTGGATCCATGAGCTGGTGCTGAATTTGGGAAGTAGCACATCTCTGAAATGGTTCTCATGCAGAAGTGAAGTCAGCAGTCAGCCCACAGAGGACTGAACCCTGCAAGCAAGTGGGCTGCCATCATCAGTCTCAGGACTGTAACTGCAGGAGAGACAAAAATATTAATCGAGTTATATGTCTAACAGCAAGGAACGTCTGCGCATCAGCAGAGTCAGAATATTTTGAATATCTTAAGGGGACTTGAAGTGATGTGCATTTTGAACACCTGATTTACCCCTGTGGTTGGCTCTGCACCCAATAGGAAACCTCAGTGTTTGGTAGATTTTTTTTAATGTATACTAGATGTAGCAAGCAGTCAAAATAATGAATGGACACATTTTTTAAAACTTATCTTACAATGTTAAAAGAATGTGAGCTTCTATGCATATAGCTATATAAATTTTATGGAATCATTTTATAGAATATTTGAGCTTTATGTGACTATCCTTATATGAATATATTAATCTTTTCTTCCGAAAGGTTGCAGGAGGGTTTAATTATGGCATTAGTGGGCATTTCACAGAGTAGCACTGCCTTGACACCCTGCTTTCTTTCATGAACATGCTGACAAAGCCAAGATTCTGGAAGCACATCTCAACAAGCCGGCCAGCCATCTTAAACAGGCTCATGAGCAGCCTAATTCACTTTCACGCTGATTCCAATCAAAAGCGTGACTTGCCAACTCATCAGTCCTTCGCATAAATTACATCACTCTTCCTAAGCAATTAAGGTGGTGTAGGAGAGAGAGAGAACAGGACAAAATCTTTCATGGTTTTTAGGTCACCTTTTAAAAGTGATTTCTGCAGACAATACGCCTTATGAATTTAGCATGTCCGGCTAACACTTTTGTTTCTGCTGAAACTCAGGGGTTTGGCTGTGACTTTATTTGTACTGTTGATGGTGTCAGGACTGAGTGGTTAGTCACTAGTCCAGCTTTGTTTTCCCTGATCCCATACTGCCAGAAGGTCACTTACAGAGCTCGCCTGTCTTACGGCAAGTGGAAAAACAAAGAGATGCAGTGAGGCCACTTTCACAGCAACAAAAAAATATATTGTCTTTTATTTGGTCCAAGAATACCCCTTCTGGATTCCCCAATTTGCTAATAATTTTGTTTTCCTTTAAAATCCAATAGACTCTTGGTTCAGAAGAGGATTTTATCAGCAACACAGCAATAGATAAGTGCTGATCCCACTGTAGATCTTTGTTGGCGTAATAGATATCTACAAAGTACCATTTCTTTATTACAGTCGGCACAGGAAACAATGAGCAAAAATTAATCTCACTCTAACTGATTTCCACAATCCAGAGGTCCAAATAAACATATGGTTCTCATATAGGCTTGAGAATAATCAGGGGCCTGGAAAGGTGATCTGAATTTAGTATTGTGGGTTTGTGTTTTCTAATCCACTACGTACTAGCATTACTGACCACTACCACAATTACCAAATATCATTGCACTTGATTTACTAGATATTTGCTTTAATTACTATATTGTAATTAATACGGCTATTCATATTAAATATGTTTGTGATGCATTTTCATGAATGACATGCATTTCCTACAATAACTCCGATAGTTCAGTCATGAAGAATGACAATAATAGCGTCTGGACTTCTAACTCATCGGTAGTTAAACCAAAAACTCCTTATAACTTATATTTTGAGTTTTGCTGCGTAGTGATATTGTGTGAATTTTGCCAGAAATAAATTTCAGATACAATTGTTTTGAGAAATACAATTTAAAAGTTTATGTTATCGTTCACGGTATTTAAAAATAACTATTTCCCCAAACGAACCCTCAAATCCAAAATGGTAAGGGATTTGGCTCCATCTACTGGTAAATGCTGTAGCATTGCTTAGGCAATCTCAAATCACGTTCCCTGAAATGCTGTCTGTCCCACAATCCACCTTTATTGTAGGCCCGAGGCCCTGTTGTAATTTTAATAACAAGACAAAGCATGTCAGAGAAAGAAGGGCGGGGCCTCCTTTTGCCTCGGGACGGTGAGTCACGTGACCGTCATTAATCGTGTCCATTCGTTTCACCTGTTCTTCATTTTCGGCGACTCCTGATCTAATGTCATTTGGGTTTGATATGACTGTAATCTCGGATTCTTCTGGTGGTTTGTTAGACATTTTCTTTTGCAATTTCTCAGTTCGACTGCGTTTGTATTTTTCGCATACCCCTATAATTTTGTACTGAAGCGGGGTTTTTAAAACTATGTACTCCCGTGTCCCAAAATAAAGCCGAACTTGCCGCTGTAACGTGGGTTCTGTTTCCTGTCGTTTAAAAATGTTTTGAATGTAGTTGAGCTGGGGGCGGAACGGTGGCGCAGTGGGTAGTGCTGCTGCTTCACAGGGGTCGGGTGTAGGTCCTTTCTGGAAGGGCGTAGGCCGCTCTCCCTGTGTTAGAGTGAGTCCAAAATGATGGATGGATGCGTGAGGCAGATGAAATCTTATATGAGGGCAACTGACCAGATGGCTTCGCAAAATAATTCTTTCGCGCTGACTTTCGAGTATAATTTAATGCTGGCATTTATTTAGATATATATTATTATTTATAATAATGCGGGAAGAAACGAACTTCTTGTGGATGCACCCTCGGTTTAAATTCTTGGATGCAAACTACAGTTGTACGTCACATGACATTTCAGAAACTTTTCATGCAAATAATAAGTGTAATGGTATATTACAAGTTAAAGTAACTTACCTTGAATTTTTAAACCCTTTACGTTTGGGACCCAAAAACAAAATGGGATTTTTGTTTCTGTAATATCTCTTTGTGCCCTCCAGGTGGCACACCCTTCAGACAAGAAACTGAAGCATATAAACTCACTGGCCCCATTATTAGGTGTACCTTGCTAGTACCAAATTGCAGAGGTGAAATGTCCAGGTCCAGAAAGTACAAATCCAGACCTAGAAACTTACTTACTAGAAATTGTTTCAATCAACCAGTTGAGTACTTTGTGACTGTGACTCTTTACAGTATACTAAACTGGTTGGTTGAAACAAAATCTTGGTCTGGATTTCTACTTTCTGGAATTTTGCTTTCAGAACTGCCTTAATTCTTTGTAGCATAAATCCAACAATGTGCTTGAAACATTCCTCAGAGACTTTATTCCATGTTGACATGATAGCATCACGTAGTTGCTGCACATTTGTCAGCTGCACCTTCATGATGCAAATCTCCCGTTCCATCGCATCCCATCGGTGCTCTATTGGGTTGAGGTCTGGTGACAGTGGAGGCCATTTGAGTACAGTGTGCTCATTGTCACCTTCAAGAAACCAGTCTGAGATTATATAAGATTTGTGAAATGGAGCATTATCCTGCTGGAAGGAGCCATTAGAAGCTGGGTACACTGTGGTCATAAAGGGATGGACATGGTCGGCGACAGTACTCAGGTAGACTGGCATTTAAACAATGCTCAATAGGTACTAAGGGGCCCAAAGTGTGCCAAGAAATGATCCCCCACACCATTATACCACCAGCAGCCTGAAATGATGGATCCATGCTTTTATGTTATTTATGCCAAATTCCAACCCTACCGTCTGTTTTTCCAATCTTATATTATGCAATTTCGGTGAGCCTGTGCCCACTGAAGCCTCAGTTTCCTTTTCTTAGCGGACAGGAGTGGCACTCGGTGTGGTCTTCTGCCACTGTAGACCATCTGCTTCAAGGCTCAGCCTGTCGTGTGTTCAGAGATGCTCTTCTGCATACCTTTGTTGTAACAAGTGGTTGTTTGACTTACTGCTGCCTTTCTATCAGCTTGCGCCAGTCTACCCATCCATCTCTGACCTCTGTCATCAACAAGGCATTTTCAGTCCGAGAACTGGACCTTACTGGATGTTTCATTCTTTTGGGCCTATTCTCCATCCACCTTAGAGATGGTTGCGTGTGAAAATCCCAGTAGATCAGCAATTTCTGAAATACTCGTACCAGCTTGTCTGTCACCAACAACCCTGCCATGTTCAATGTCACCACCTCTCTTCTCCTTTCTGGTGCTTGATGTGAACATTAATCGAAGCACCTTAATCTGCATTATTTTATATATTGTGCTACCGGCATATGATTGGCTGATAAGATATTTGCTGAAATGAGCAGTTGAACAGGTGTACCTAATAAAATGGCCAGTGAGTGTATATAAATACAAATATCTGTATAAAGCCTCCTACCAGCTGTGCGAATTCAGCAATTATATACGTTTATTGCAAGTCACACTGTGCGACACTGATCCCCTAACCTTTAGCGCAATGGCAATGTAGACTATGACGATAACACCTACTGAATCGTAGGCTATGACGCAAGTCAATATTTAAGAATAAAACATCATCAACGTTGATTTCTGACAATTGTCAGAAATTTGTCCCAGCCTATGTTTGGTTGCCAAACAGTGACAACGTTCATCTTTGAGCGTCTCTCACAGTGCGATGAAGGACCACTGTCTTGGAGTCATGATCAAAGATATCGCCACGATTCTTTCATGTTGGTAACTTTTCATCTGGGACAGCCAAAAATTGCACAGTCTATGCCAGCCTTTAAAAGGAAGAAACTTCTGCTGATGCACCCTATCTGCGTTGGAGAAATGAGATGCAACCATTGCAGTGATAGCTTCATTGCCAGGTTCCACCGGTGGCATCAGAAGGCTCTAGTTGTCACTGCAGTCATACAGGATATACTCAGAACCTAGCCAATGGTTCCAGCAATAGCGGTGTACATGCAATATAAAGACTGGTGTCTCAATGTTAACTGCAAGCTACAACACTGCGGGATAAATCACAAACCACAGGCTGCAGAGCACTTCATCTATATGCTAAATGGCAGACTGGCATATGATTTTGGACATGCAAGCTGTGAGTCTGTGCACATGCACAAGTCTGTCTCCATGTGTACATAAATGAAATGAAGTGCTATATACAACTTTGGAAAAAATTAAGAGACTACAGCACAAATTTTTGTTTTACTCATTACTCAATTTCTGGGTGTGCATCTGTGAATGATATTTAAATATTTTTGCACGCTGCAGCCTGGTTCTTCCCTGCTTCTCACTTATGGGCTTCTTCCATGCTTTATGGGACTTCATATGAACCTATTACGCCTGATATGAACTGTCCTAGCAGTGCACTTCACACCTGCACTTAATGTTTCCCATTCCTTCTAAAGAATGTTTCCTCCTAATGTTTTCTCCTACGGTCACTTAATATCATGCTACGATTCAATAGAAGATGTCGGATAAGTTAGAATGTCACTTCCGCCCTTTACCTGGCTGGTTTCTGGTCTTCCCCAGTGTCTCCTGCTTCACCTTGTTCTTGCGTACTACTGTCTTAGAAATTGTGAACTGGAAGCAACCTGCTGCTCAGGTTAGCCTTATGCCAGCAGAACCAGGATTAAACCAGGATTTAAAAATGCAGATTTGTTTAAAAATATAGTGGTCTCTTAATTTTTTCCGGGGTTGTATATCAAAATGAAGGTAAAGGAAATCTGCTACTAAGTAGACTTATTACAAAGCCAATGTGAGACAGATTTGACTCCATGAAGTCCTTCTATAAGGATAAAGCAAGGTTATGGTTCACTTCATTGTCATCAACAACTGTGTACAAGTACATAGTGAGATGAAACGGTTTTTCTCTGTGATCACAGTACACATATAACAGTAACTGGATATAGTTTGGTTGTCTTAATGAAAGTCTGAAATGACACCAAGGCTATGTTACTAATTAAGTGATGGAAACCTTTGATTCCACGTAACCCAAAGTCAGAAGACAATTTAAGTACCACAGCCACTGCTTACTGATCAATGCTATTCCGACTGACATTATTGTCATCTACGGATTAAGGTTCATATTTTGAAACGTTAATTTTTGTCACTGAATGATTTGATGTTCTTAAAATGCCTTACTTTAAACTACATGTCCATTTATCTCTGGCTAAACCTTCAATGCTGCCGGGACTCGGTATTTATTACTGTTTTGCTTAGAGGACTTGTTGCTAAGTAACCACATGTCCTGGTGTCCATGTCACTCAGAGCTGTGTTGAGCTTCACCATGCTGCCTCTCTGCATGTGAAGTACTTTCCATATTACACATCCAGCATATAATGGTCTTGTTCTTCTTTTAATTAAGCTTTACTATGCATATCTTGATTAAGGTTCATGTATCAATCCAGAGCAAAAAAAATAATTTTGGGCCCGTATATATGCAAACAATGAAAACATTGATGCAAGTGTTTTATATGTAGCTGTCGGGAATCGTAAAAATCCCTAATTCTAATTCTTGTCCAATGACAAGCAGAATATGAAGGTCCTTTTATGAAGGTATATAAAATGAATCACATCTGTAAATATACACTCACCTAAAGGATTATTAGGAACACCTGTTCAATTTCTCATTAATGCAATTATCTAATCAACCAATCA
>JAODJW010000040.1:27933924-27949636 GCA_026777045.1 Hyperopisus bebe | reverse complement strand
ATTTGACCTTGACATTTATTTAATTAGCAGACATACAATTGAGAAAGCAGGGTCAGCCAGTCCCTGGAGCAATTGAGTTAAGGGCCTTGCTAGAGGTGACATCACTCTGCCGGCCATGGGATTTGAAGCAGCGTCCGAATAGGCAAAGGTCAGATGTGACCTTATGTAGACTTTGTGTGCCTCGGTGAGGTTCTCTGACTTCTCACCTCTTGATCCCATCTGGCCATTTTTCATCCCTAACAATGTAATTGGTCCAATCGGGGTCAGCAGCTCCTCCTGCCAACTTAAAATACTTTATGTTCACTTTTATCATGTGTCGTCAATGTGTCACATATGGCCAGGACAAAATCAGCATCCCAAAATCAAATTACTAATCAAATCTTTTTTAGAAAGGAGTTTAGGGCTATGCAGACTTTCTATAGAGATGTAAATATAACTCTGTATTTCTTTTACTTATGCAAAGCATGTTGCTGTAAATCACACTGTTGAGCAGACAAAACATTCAGGCAGCTGTTCTTGCCACAGAAAAACCTACTCAGCCATGCCATTCAGCTACTTAACACAGAATGATGTTGGAGGGCTGAGCATTATGACTCAGGTCATTGTTTTATTTTTATGTCTGCTTTTGAAAATCCTTTAAAATTCCCAGCAAATGTTACTTCCTGTCAGCATTTCTTATTTCTAGCAGACTACTTTTATAACCAGTGCCCTTCAATTGGTTGAATTGCTTTTCCAGATCTACACTGACACTAGAACCTACAGCATAAAGCAGGGGATGCTTTGGGTGAAATGGATAAATATTTATCAATTAAGTAATTTTTAGGGATTATTAGGGATTATTCCTGGGGAAAACTTCTGTGAGCATAGGAAGCACATTCACACTCCACATACGAGGGCATATATTGACAGATGTTTTGCATTTATCAGAAATATCATTTATAGTACCAAATACACATAAATCATGTATGTACTATTTCACTGTCTTGAATGTCTTGAGGATACAAGCAGGAAAACCAAATTCACTGGATTCAAATAAACATTTTTTGTCTAATATAGCTCACGGCACGCTATAAAAGTACTTTGAAAACTTTGACACATTAAAAGAGGAAAATCTGCAAGAAAAAACCTCTGAGATAACAATGTCCTTCAGTTTAAGAACCAGAGTATTCTGCTGCATCGGGGCAAGGATGAGATCATATATTTGCAGAATGAATAATGAGCCAAGGGGGAGGCAGATGGCCCATCAAAAAACATGCAAATAAAGGTTGTCAGTCAACAGTGGCTTTACTGTGGTCAATTTTTACATGTCGCAGTAAGGTCTGCACAGTAGCATAAAGTACAATATAAAGACATTAGCATATTAGCATCTTATGCTAAATAATGCTTACAAGTGGTTGACATTTTTGTTTCCTAGTGTATGAAGGCAATGGTGGTCTGTGCTGAGTGAACAATATGCAATGAGCTGTGAAATGTGACAATAGAGAACAAAACCCCTTTTCATCTGCTCATGGAGATCATGCCAATGGCCGTCGCCTCTGTCAGCAGTGGTGCCGGGCATTGTTTTCAAAGAAGTCCTTCACATTATGTTAGGCAAAGCCATGAACAGGATGCTCACATGTCTCACACATTGTGGTCACTTCAGATGGCTCCAGGACTGTGCAGTTCACCTATTGTCTTGGCTTTTCTGCTATGTCACCTTACATACTAAATTCAGACTCCTGACTCAAGGGATCGGTAGAAGGATCAGCTCCAAAGGTCCAATCTATTTTGTGGTGACCCCAAGACATTTCAATAGACCACCGTTTTATTGGTATAATCAATTTAAATGGAACTAAAATGGAATCTCTTTGCTTGAGGTAGATACGCAGTATGAGCAGAGTACTGGCATCTCTCAATATTTGCTGGTACTGAATAACAAGGGGCGTACCAGAACTGGGCACTGAATGACAAGGTGAGTACCAGAACTGGGCACTGAATGACAAAGGGGAGTACCAGAACTGGGTAATGAATAACAAAGAGAGTACCAGAACTAGGCACTGAATGACAAGGGGAGTACCAGAACTGGGTACTGAATGATAAGGGGAGTACCAGAACTGGGTATTAAATGACAAGGGGAGTACCAGAACTGGTTACTAAATGACAAGGGGAGTACTAGAACTGGGTACTGGATGACAAGGGGAGTACCAGAACTGGGTAATGAATGACAGGGGGAGTACCAGAACTGGGCACTGAATGACAAGGGTAGTACCAGAACTGGGTATTAAATGACAAGGGGAGTACCAGAACTGGGCACTGAATGACAAGGGGAGAACTAGAACTGGGTACTGAATGACAAGGGGAGTACCAGAACTGGGTATTAAATGACAAGGGGAGTACCAGAACTGGGCACTGAATGACAAGAGGAGTACCAAAACTGGGCACTGAATGACAAGGGGAGTACCAGAAATGGGCACTGAATGACAAGGGGAGTACCGGAACTGGGTACTGAATGACAAGGGGAGTACCAGCACTGGGTATTAAATGACAAGGGGAGTACCAGCACTGGGTAATGAATGACAAGGGGAGTACCAGAACTGGGTACTAAATGACAAGGGGAGTACCAGCACCTGTTTTTCCCAATTTCAAGCACTGAACTATCTCTCATAATAAATAAATAATATTGTTAATATACTTCCTATCTTGCACTATTTAGATTAACATTTTAAATCTAAACTAAAGGTCACCCAATATGCAACAGCCTTCAAGGAGTTTGTGAAATAATTCAACTGCTATAATATTTCCACAGTACAAATATGCCACTGTTTGTGTCAATTTAACTTAAATGGATTCCGTACTGCATACTTGTATTCCATTTACAATTACATGCAATACATTTATTGCATTACATCACATTGAATTAAATTTTTATGTCTGCCTTATATTCTTCCCTAGGATGACTTATAGGGCCATTAAAGCAAAAACAGCATGTTTTTGTGCAAGATCACAATTACTGAATCACATACTTGCATTATATCAGAAATAAACAATAATCACTTTTTTTGCAAACCCTAAATGAATGGTAGCAGTCAATATCCTGTACAGGAAGTAGGCCTCTAGTTTTTGAAAGACTTCACAAATGGTTAAATTAAGCATCTCATTGCGCACTGAATTTCTCAGATGGGTCTGTTTTGCTGTCTTCCTGTTTCCTCTGTGCAATTCATAATGAATCTGTTCAGTAATTCTTTAGCCTTTCTACTTTCACAAAAAAATCAATGTGCTAATTATTCAAAGTAATTAAACTATTTTAGTCAAATTCATATTCTTACATAACCCACAAATTTTATGAAGTAATATTTCCTCCACTTCATAGATCAAAGATAGGAGTTTTATTTTACATTTCATTAAAGTTATAAAAATACAGTTTTCACTGTCAATAAGTCATCAGTTTTGAGTCACATCAATAAACATCATATGTAGAAGCATATTAGTCATTTGAAGGATCGGAGCGTAAGGATCTAAAGGTATTACGAAAACAGATGCAGATGTCAGTACAAAATAAACTCAAATGCCTTCAGAAAGTATTTTCTCTCATTGGTTATTTTTTATTTTGATGGGCTTAAATACAAAATGTATGTAAACGGAATCATTTATCTGCTCATATACTTAACTATATAAATGAAAGCAAATAAAACAATATATTTAAATGTTTTAGGAATTAAGATATAAAATGCTCAAAACTATTTAAGTGGTAAACATTCATGCCCTCTGCATTAATTTGAATTGGGCCAGGTGTATGTTTTTAGGAGAGATTACCCTCAGAAAAAAATGAAGCCCATATATGCTATGTGAATATGTGTGTTCGTTCACAAATGTGAAAAAGAAATATTCCTGATTTTTCATGGAATGCTGAAATAAAGTTACTAGGTGACAATATGCTGGAGAGCATCACAAAAGAATTGGCAAAGCTTTGAAGCTTTCTAAAAGCTGGGTTAGGCCCAACGTTCATTTTTTGTAATTCTATTCTGCATAGTTCATAGAAACTCCTCCTAAAACTCAGACTACCAAATACCTACCTGCAAAGTACTTGTTCAGAGACTACTTTCGCAAATGAGATACCAAATTACGCAATATATTTTTGCAGCCTAAATGTATTGATTTTATTGAATTAGTAATTATTTTCATTCAGTGAAAGACATTGTGTATGTGTACCATATATGCTACCCACCCCTGGCATTACTTACAAGTGGCATACAAAGGGTTTAACTGTTGACACTGTAAGTACATAATAATGTGTAATATACATATAATGTTTACTCGCTTCACAAAAACCCAAAGCAAATCACAATAGCTTAGTCAGCAGGGCAGTTGTTGAAAAAAATCGGATAACCGGTTTGGTAAGGGTTAAAAGAAAATTACAATCCACTACTATATGCAGACCACACGGTCTGTTCATATTTATCGATAATATTTAGAAACTCTTGATTAATAATCGCTTTATGCGTAACTGCTTTAGTTATATACTCAGCACAATACTATATACATACATATCCACCTGCTTCCGAAACGATATTATGCCGACAGAAAAGCGCCTCTTCTTTAAGGCGCTTTTTGCGCCCAGCCTGCGAAGGGCTGTAGGGAGGGCGGACAGCGCATGCGCGCCGACGCCGTATTCTCCCGGCTACTTCTCTCCCCCCAAACCACCTCCCGGTTTTCAGAGCGCTCCGCGGCGAGGTAATTCAAATAAAAGGAGCCCGTCATCAAAAGCACCACATTTCACTAATGAAGCATGGCGGCTAATTTCGGCAAGATCTTAATTGGGATTTACGTGGAAATAAAACGGAGCGATGGTAAGTGTCTTGCGAGCGGTGAGGAGCGGTAATTTCCCCGCTGCCGGTCGCATTGCTCCCCCCTTTTCCCTAGGAGTTGTTTGAGTATCTTTGTGTTGCTGTGGGGACCCGGCGGCCGTTGGCGCCCGTCCTGGGCGGAGAAGCCTGTGTGCATGTCTATGTCTTTGCCGGCTACATTCAGTAGGACACGCCGCCCGTTTGCTTATTCGCCTGCAGCAGTAATACTGGGCACCGATCAATAGTTTATTAGACGGCGGCCTGCGCGTATCTGAGCTGGTACCGAGCATATGGACGCCCGGTAGCCGCCCGGAGAGATGGGTTGACGTCATGGTGACTGGGCCGTGGGTTTCGGGTGGATGTCCGCAGCGAACCCGCATTATTTTCGGCTTGGGGATAACGCGTGTGAGCCGGCGCCTCGCTTCACGACGCTAGCTAGCTAGCCGTCCACTGGCTCCCATCCCAGCGCTTCCTGTGGGCTCGGTTCGGTAGTTTTTTTTTTTTCTTTCCAGTCCGTGCCGAAATCGACGGTCATCCGCTCGTGCAGCCTGTGGTCGGCTGCGGTAAAAAATAACCATCAAAAAAAGTCCAACGGCATCAGTGAGATGTTAAACCGGCGCGATTTCTGTCATGTTTTATTGTACATAAGATATGTAGGAGGGTCATCTTGATATAATATGAGGGAGAGGGACCCCGATATGGAGGAGGAGGAGGGGGGGCGCAGTTGTACCGGGGCGGCACCGTGTGCTGGTGCCGACCGGCTGCAGGAAGACGCAGCTCACGGCAGGGCGTCACACCGGCAAGGCGGGGGCTCCTGTTTGAAAGACGGTATTTTAACGTTTAATGCGAATGGAGACCCGCACGACGAAGTGGTCGTCATTTCTATGCAGAAACCAAATCCCAAAAGCCTCCAGGTCTTCGCTTCCAGGGGTTAGCAGGATGGCCATCTTCTTTCCCGCTGACGATCGGCCCCCTTCCGTTTAGGATTTTAGATGAACTGCGGATGACAGTCGTCCGGCTGGGAGGCGCGGCGTCCGGAATAGCGAAGGGTGGTACGATTCATTTGATGTTAATACGACGCATCGACTGCATCCCTGCCTTACCGAAATGAAAAGGCATATGCTAAACCGTTCCTGTGTTAACAGGGCTTCATGACCTTCTGTAGGATGAAATTGGGAAGTAAGGACACATTTGCAGCCGTCTTGTAACAATCGGACCTCTCCGATGTCACTGTTCTTTGGTGGATTGGTATTGTGAATGGCTCTCAGGTTTTCATGTTCACGCTATGTGTGTGACTAATTTATGAATACGATGCCACCTATGGGAGGTGGTCTACGGTTACATCGACTTTCCATCACTTGCTTCTTAAAGATGGTGGAGGAAGAATCCATATGCACATACCAACTGTAATAATTATTGGTCACTAACACATGCAAAAATCTCATGATTGGATTTGTTGCTGTGTACTAATTAGATTAAATTATATATTAGGTTTTGGCTACAGTCCTTTATGTTTGTGATAATCCAACCATGGACATCACATCATTTTTAAAAATGGCTTGATATATGGCACTTTGGATCACTCGTATTTGTAAGTTGTTTTGTGGCCAGTGCTTGGCTTTCATCCTGTACCGGTCAGCTGTTGTCAACTTGTCGTAAACCTGAACCTGGAATGTATAGTAATTTAAAACTGTCAAGTACTTGATCAGTGGGTTATACACAATACAAGACAATTTTGATTATAGATGTATGCTATTAGTTGGTGTTATTGTCCTAGACTTTGACCCAGGAACACAACCATGAGATTTTCTCTGTACGACTTTCATTTATTACAGTGTAGCTTACCAAGTCTTAATGTGCATAGCAATAATGTTGACTGCTGCAAGCTCATAGTGCGTAAAGACAGAAAGTAAAGCATGCAAATCACTGCGGGGCATTTCATTTATTTCCCCCAGTCACAGTGTCCCTTAAATCAAATAAGTGTTGTTTACTTGTTTTTTAATAACCCCACTCTTAAATTACAGGATGCAGCAAAAAAAAAACAAAACAGTAATTTAGCATATTTTAGGTCTACAAACTGTTAGAGGTTTATTTCAGCTTTGGTTATCTGATTTTTAATTTGTGTATTTTAAATATAAAAAATGTCATAAACTATGCACTTGGCTTCATAAATGTCTCTGCGCCAGTCAACTGCACATGTGTATTTTGTCCAAAAAGATCTTTAACCAACATGGAGACAGGCAGTAGTTCCTTTCTAGATGAGCATCTAACAGATATGTAATGTCACTTCATTTATGTGCACTTGGATCGGATTTGAAATGTAATATAAAGTTGTGTAAAAAGGCCTTTGCACCCAAAATGGTAACACCACAGATTTTTTTCCCAGCACTTGTCACAGAAGCGCCCAATGGGATGGCAGCAGTATTGGAAACTGGGATGAAAACACTGGAATGATTTGAAATCATGCATTTTCAAGAAATTGAGTTGTTTGACCTTATTTATTTTCAAAGAAGCATTTTGTTTGACTGTGAAACCTGACTTTAGCATCATAGTCTGGATAAATCAGTTCAATTTGGATTATTGGCAACAGATATTTCAAAGTACTTTGTCAACCAGTAAACCCAAAGCATACTGAATGGCTGTTGTTGGAGAAGCTAACTTAGAAGGGAGCCGTATTTTCTGTTTATCTGGCTGCTTCATGTAATGTCGACCACAGCTTAACTTTTTTCAGTTTTTACTGTTGTCCCTGGCATTTCTGTTAAATAAACACTGTAACACAGTGCTATTCTCGGGTTTCTGAGTCTTAGGTGTGTCCACTTTGCCCCTTGTCCAGCGATCCTTATTTATGTCCCAATACTGTGCACTTAGAAATATACGTCACGTGGGCCAGCTTCACTGTCACAGTTCTGACAGAGTTGCTTTACATGTTACAATGGAGAACACCTATTCTTGATAATCCCCCTTCAGCGTCAAACCAGAAGATCTAAACACTAATATATCCCACTGGACAACACTGTTTATAAGTTGGTGAAAAGTAACTGATTTCAGCAAGGCCTGACCTAGACGGTGGAGAATACCAGCACTCAGAATTTCGTTCTTGGTTCTCATTCCAAAAGAGCATTTTATAATACCCACCAATTTCCTTAGCAACCATGCCTCCATTCTCCTTTAATGAATTAAGCTATTCTCAGGTTACCCTCAGCAACCAGATAGTGTGTGGCATTACTGCTTCACATCGAGTCACATAAGCATACAAGAAATCCCCTAAGGCCATGGCATTAGTTTTTAGGCCATCTCAGAGCAGGTTAAAATGTCAAAAGAAGGTGCTAATGTTTCTTTTTACTGGGGGTGGTACTGGGTGGTAGGCTAACAGAAAACTAGCAAAGCTTGCTGCCAACCAGCATCCTAAACTGATCAAAAAATTGAGTTTCGGTTAAGAGGGGTACCTGGTGACCACTGTCAGAAGGCCTGTGATCTATGTACATGCATTTTTATGAACTGTCACCTCCCATGTGAGGCCTGTACTAATAAATTCTTTTCAGAAGTGACTTGTGATCCACTGGATTTTAGTGAACTGTATGTATTGTGGCAGATGACACAGCAGGTTGTTGTTTATGACTAATACTTCAATTTATGTACACTGGCGAGAGAAGATTGAAAGCACTATTAGGTTATTAAGGGTTTGACCAAAAATACATCACTACAAATATAACTTGCAGCAAAACATGTTTCTGGGACATTTGGATCTTTTGTGTCTGTCCAGATAGTCTTGTCGGTATTCAGATACAATTCACACTTTGTATTTGTATTTGGAGAGCAACAGATTCCTACCAAGCAGCTAATCTCCATCCTTACATCTGCAGTTTCAACATTCATCCCATCCTTTCTAGTACTGGCAGAGGAGACCTTTGCCAAAGAGGACATGGGATAGGGAGCATAATTTCTGTTTGTGCAAACCCAACAGATTCCCAACAAGGGGACACCCCTGATCACCTTGTGGAACTTGTGGTGGCCCGTTTCATTGCAGCCCAGTTTTTGATTTCAAAGATTTTTATTATGTTGCCTAAGGCAGTCAGTTTAATAGCAACCCCTAATCTCTACCTGCATATTACATTTTTTCTGATGTAAAATATATGCTAATGAAGTTAAATGTAGAACATTAGAAATATTGAGGATGCCAACCTGCATTCACTAATTACTGCATTACAATAAGATATTTACTGTAAAATGTGTCGTCTAGAAGGAACGTGATCCAGTTTTCTGCTGACTGGAGAGCCCTGTGCTATAAAGAAGTTGTACCTAATTTCTTTATTTACTTGAGGTCCTGTCAAAGCATGGGATCAAATGTCAGTAGTCAGGGGAGTCTGTGGCTCAGTGGGTTAGGACTCTGCCTGTGATTGGAAGGTCATCAGCTGAAGTCCTGTGGCTGGTAGTCATTTCACTGTTGGGCCCATGTGTAAGGCCTAGAACTGCAGGTACCCCAGGGGACCGGCTGACCCTGTTTTCTCAATCGTATGTCACCTTGGATAAAGGTGTCTGCTAATTAAATGTAAATGTAATCCAGTTAAATTGTTTTAATACACTCCATTGTTTGTCTTCGCTTTGCTTTGCGTTGCTGCTTTGGGTCTCCGAAAAACTGTGGTGATTCAAAATGGCCAAACACTTGTCTGGTAGCAAAAAGATTTGATAAGCTGTGACTGAAGTAATCTGTCAAGCTTCTTATGACATGGTGATGGCTAATGACCAGCATATGCATTTAAGCAGTAAGTGTATTAAACCATTGAGTTTGTGTCTTAAACACTGTTACCATGCCACATAACTGTTACTTTTGGTCTGCTGCATCCATCAGTAACAAAGGTGTGAGCACAGGAATAATTAAAAGATTAAAGAAACAATTGAAAGGCCTTGCATCGTGCTTCATTGTTTATTTGCATATAGTTGCTGAGGATACAAAACATAAGATTCAGAGGTGGACACCTAGTAAACATGTCCATTATGTTGAGGACATTGATGTTTCATCATACTGGATAACTTGAGTACCTCTTCCGACTGTCAGTGTGACTTGCACTCAAGCCAAGTAGTCATCTGGCCATCAGCTGTTTTCTTTTGTTAATTTAGAATAAATATCAGGTAGCAGTTAAATACACCTGTATCATTAGGAGTCTCACTAGACACTTGGTATCATCTCCCTCTTTTTCTCAGGTGCCCTGTAACAGCTGTCTGGGACACTGATATTGAGTTAATAATCATTAGATGATGACATGATAAATCTGCATGAGGCAGTATGTTCCAGAACTTGGTAAAAATCCCTACTTGCTTAGGTTTATTTGTAGGTGAAAGAACTCAGCGCAATTAACCCTGTAGTCAACTTCACATAAACTGCCATCTGTTGAAAGCGAGAAGGGCAATTAAATTAAACTGTAATTTGACACCCCATGTGGCTCTGAAAAATGGGCCACAAGTTACATCTATGGAGTTCTTATTTTTAATTAATACAGCTTTTTTTTTTACTTGAAGAATCATTTGCTGCTTGAACCTTTTGTGGCCATGTTTTCTTCTGTGCTCTCTGCATTGTGTAAACTGCAACTGTAAGCAATAGTTTGTCTTGTGTGTCCAGAAGCGAAATGTCATTAAATTGCGTGCTGCCTGACATGGACAGTCCTTAACCTTTAGTTTGTCTGTACATTTTCCATCACTCCTTACATTCACACTGTTAGTCTGGAGCTACACATTCCAGTTATAGTTCATGCACAAATTGAAACGGTTCCCTAAATAAAACTTCTCATTTAACACTAGGTAGCAGGCCTAACAAAAGCGCTTTTTAATTTTAAGTTTAAAGTTTATTCTATGAGCAAAATTTTAATATATTTTTCCTCTGATTACTCTGTACTACCCTGTAATGGGATGCTAATGATGGTTATGTATTTTTTTAACCTGTTAATCTGTGCAATTTGTGTGCTATTTTGTAACTGTGTGTTTCAGTAACCTTCTGTTGCCATGTGATGACCCTGCCAGTGGCAGCTGACTAAGGCTTACTGTCTTACTGATTCAGGAGCTGGCAAAACGGCTCGACCTGTGACATTTCGGTGAAAGGATGTGTCTAGTTTAAACCCATTCTGCTGACTATCAAGGTGTGCTGTAGCAGTAGTCTTGTATATGGAAGGGTTGGCATGTTAAGCAGTTGTTTAGAAATTTTAAATTTGAATTAGCAAGTGTTAAGAGATTTTCTAAAGGGAAAATTTACTTCAATATGGCTTCCCGTATGTTTCTAGTTAATGACTCATATCTGTGACCTTTTACAGGAATATGAACAACTATGATTTGACCTTGAGAGATTTTCTGGATTCTGCTTTCTGGCTTAAAATAAAAGACATGCAAAGCTTTGCAAACTGGGTGCGGTGCCACTTGTGTCTGTGCAAACCCTGGACCATGTGTTGGTGCTGAGAGATCAATAGTTTCTACTGCTCGACGTGTTACCGGGGAAGCGGACTCCTGCAGTGAGCCCAGCTCTGGCCTTGCAGTCGCTGTCTTCCTTTTTCCCTGCCCGCAGAGCCTGCTCAGGCCCACCAAACATGGGCTGTCGGACGCTGTTATACTGCTGCCTGTCCCTGCAGAAAACGGCGAGCAGGGTTAGCTTTGCTGTCCACTGGTATACCTGTGAAACGGTTGCGGCGGGGGGCAGTCATAAAGCTGTCCTCATGCAAAATGTGCTGATAATCTTAACCGTTGTCATGTGATTATGCTGCATGTGATCCTATAGTCTTAGTGCTGAAGTAATAAAATCTGGTTTATTTCTTGTGTCCTTTGTATATCAATGTAACAAGAAACAGTAAGAGCAGAAAAAATCAGAAGATGGCAGATGGGAGGGGAAAAAAAGCCTTCCTGACTGGACTAGTAACCCAGGGCATTAGAGTCAGCTGGCAGCCCACCCTTCCTGGCTTTTCTAATCAGATGAGCTTGTAATGACATGTAATTCCTAAATGCCTACCTGGCACATACAGTGACCTAAAGGAAATATTTGTCTTGTGGCATCATTCACAGGAAATCGAGCAGCTAGCAGGAAAATGAATTTTTATTCCATATTTATTAATATATAACTTTATATTTCAACTGTTTATGTAAACAAGCAGAGTAGTTTTCTGTGAGCCACTCACAATTAAAATGTGACACGTTAAAATCATTTAGGACCTGCAGACAGGCTTGCAGTTTAAGTAGGTGATTTTGAGCCCATTCTTGAACAAAAGGGCTTCTGTACTTCTTTTAGTGAATGAGACCTAATCCCAATACACAGACTACAGCCTGACACTGACAGTTTTCTAGCTTTTCAGGTGTAGAACTGACAGACATCCTGAGTTTGACAGTTGTATTGATCAAGGCGGACTGTAGGGTCTGAGGTAAGACTGCTCTCCTCTGGCATGTGACAGTATCAAGGTGTATGACTCGATTTCACTCCCATTGATAGCCATGAACGCTTTACAACGTTGATGAGTAACGTCAGGCTGCCACTGCTGTCTAGCAGGAGATAGACTGAACTTGCATCACTTCCAGTTATACCAGTTACTGCATTCATATTTCACACACAAGAACTTTTTGATTTGCTATTCATTTACATTTTTCTGATCCGCAGCAGCGTTTCATTGACTTCTTGGGCGACAACTTGCTAGTTTATTAATAGCCTCTGGAATTGTCTAAAATTAGTTAAAATAAAGAATTATTCATTTTCAAGGCTCATATTTCTCAAATTTAAATTTGACAGTTTAACACTGATTTATTACATTAATATCTGGTATTTTATATAAGGATTTAATTAATGTTGGACCCATTATTTGAATAAAAATAGCCAAGGGACTAAGGATGCTGGCAGACCCAAGGCTCAGAGGGCCCCTTAATTGGATTCCTAATTGAATATTGAGTCCAGTTATACTGAGTACTCAATTTTATTTAAGGGGTTCATGGTGCAAATACTTTCAGATAGTTGCATTCAAAGTAGAGCACTTAAATTAATTCTAATCAAACTACATCTCCAACGTTAGAACATCGTTCTTTCCAGGAAGCTGTCTCTGGAGATCTTGTTTAATGCTTAATAGTTTGAAAGATACAATATATGTAGGTATTAATTTTAACTTCTTATATATGGTTATTGTGCATGGTTGGTTGTCCTTGTGGTTTTTGGTTTGTTCTCTTCAGTAATAACAAAAGAGCAACCAGCTGTATTTTTGGTGTATATAAGACAATGTTGTCATCCATCTCATAAAGACTGCCATGTCTATAAATAAGGTTTGCTGCAGAAAACAACTAAAAGGGGCGGGATAAAATGATTTACAAAGGGTAATATGATGATGTGATGGGATATTTGCTCGCTAGATTTTTGTCCCTATATCTGCCTGTGAAAATACTTATTTTCCCAGATGTGATAATTTCATTTGTGTTTGGGATGGACTGAAACATGCAACCACTATAGTGTTTGTGTCCACATGCAGCACAGTATTGCTGCCTAAGAGTCAGCTCTGGTGTGCAGCTTCAGCTGCGGTTGCTGAAATCCAGTGTCTCATGAGGATATGGGGGTATCACTGTGTTTCAGCATGTTTGTGTGTGCATACACGTGTGTGTGTGTGTCTCTCTCTCTCTTTCTGCTTCTCTTTTAGGCTTTTCATTAGAGCTTCAGCCTTTGTGTGCCATGTGATACTGAAATCAAAACTAGAAAAGCTATATCTGTGCTTGAAGACCTGTTTTGATTGTTTTGGGGTTATGGTTGGTGGTGCACCGATGTGGATATTTTGGCCAGTACCGGTGACTGATATCTTTTTGTCTGATATGACAGATATCAATAAATGGCTGGCCTCCGCAAATCTCAAGAGAAACTGTCAGTGATTTTACTTCATATCTTGTGAATGTGCGTAGCAACCCTGTCATATAATGTAGGCAGCCATTAGGCAATCATAGGTGGCCTAAATGCAGTGATGCTGCGATACCATTAAAAAAAGATTTTATAGTATATACGAGAGCATATTCAATACATCAATTAAATTCTGTTAAAAGCTTTTGCTCATAATGTTCTCCTATTGCTTATGAAAATTAACACGATTAAAGAAAGTGAGCAAAGAAATAACATGTTCGGTCCCCAGGTCGGTGCCAGCCAGGATAGGCTGAGGCGTCATCAACGTTTGGCTGACTTGAGAGACTGTAGCACAGTTCTAAGTGGTGAATGTGCAGGTGAAATCCCTCCTCCACTACAAAAAATTACTGATTGTATTGGCCAGTCATCTCCATTATTTTAGCAGTTGTCTTTAGCTCTTTTGTTGCTAAATCTGGATATTAACTAAAGTCTAAATATTGGCTGACAATATCAACCAAGACTGAGGCATTTCACCAGTGCCAGTGTATTGATTCTTATTTTTTTTTTAATGAACCAATTAATGTTAACCAATATATCGTTGTGGTGGGTGTCTGAATAACGTATTTTGTTGAACGATATATTGTCCGAAAAAATTGAGGTAAACGATATTATTGTAATTTCAAGACCATTTTATGCCAATGATAGTAATAATAATAATGAAAAATGACCAATGAACTTGTAATTTTTAACAATATGCAGACATTGGAATTGGAAATTTCAAAAGTTACATTTCCTGATGCTGACAACCCAATTTGCAATGGATAAGACCTTTGTTAACAAAAAGTAACATAATATTGACTATAAGTACATAAATCAAAGGCACTTGTGTAATTTTACTACTTGTGTAATCTAAGTACTGTTTCATCCCTGAACTACTTTTCTCAAAACACTCAAATTATAGAGCCTCCACGCTACAATAAAGTGAAGCAAATAAACTGTGATCATTCATTGGCCAGGGGAAAAGTAGAAGTCGGACCAAAGATTGTATGTAAACACCTGTTCTACCTGATCAGAATGGTAACAAAAGTGGTTAATGGATTTGAAAAATGGTTGACAGTCTGGAAATACCAGCATTTGATTCCTCTCTACAGGATTATAAAGACTCCCAGGTGGCCACAAACTAAAATAAATTTGTACTACAATGCCATATATGGTCAGTCCTGCTATAACGCGACTAATGTGTTCCTGTATAGCCTTGGGCTCACTGAAATCAAGGGAAAAATACAGTTAAGGGATTGTGACTCCAAAAATTAGTAATTTACTCCAAACAGAGTAAAAATAGTGATACCAAAGTGTTTAACATGTTTTTCTTTTTTTTTTAATTTCAGTTGGTTTCAGAAGTAATTTTTATGACTCCCGTTTAGTTCATATAATTTTATTTTCATATTCAATGTTTATGGAAATGTTTTTGTTAGAGATGCGACAATCGACCATTCAGGGACTGGAATCGGCCAATGTTCAGCGTGCTTGGCCTGGACCGGAGACTGGTCTCAGGCAATAGCCTCACAGCCACACGCTGTGACCAGAGGTCATTCATTCTACGTTGATTGTCGGTGCCAGTGTGTGCGTTTGTGCACACTGGACTTGTTGGGACTGAAACTGAATTGAAAACGGACACTAAATAAAAGGAAATAATTTGTGAACTGAAATAAAAATGAAAACCATAGTTACAAAAAAGTGTCAGACTTTAATCTGCAAAAGTACTGCCACACCACCAACATCTTTTTACCTTGTTAAACCACAGTATCTCCACTTAAGACTGTTGATCTATCCCTTCCTTCATTGCGACTTCAGTGCTGCATATGGTGTGTTGTGCAAACTGAATTTATTATGCATAAGGATGCATCAAATTTATACACATAACTAACTTTTGGGTATCGCAATATGTATCTCATTATTTGCAGTCATTCTACTAATCTGCTGATTTGAATTGTGGGTGAAATAATGTAGGGCAGCTTTTCAGTCACTATCTAAAGCCCTGTAACGACATACC
>JAODJW010000040.1:27904437-27919637 GCA_026777045.1 Hyperopisus bebe | reverse complement strand
TCAGCGAGATATAAACTGAAATAGACGCAAAAAATACGCTGCATCGCCGACGATGCACTCGACCCCAGAGGGTTAAACCCTGGTTCCTGCTGTAGACAGACAAGCGTGCTTACCATTGCGGAGGGAGACATGATCTCACGTCTTTGCTGCTTAAAAGAATGTAAGCGGCTGCGAGCTGCGTGTGGTAAAAGAGCTTTGTTGTTTCCACAGGAGTGCATCCGGGCCCTGGGCCGGAACAAGCCGCACACCCCATTCCGGGCCAGCAAGCTGACTCAGGTTCTGCGGGACTCGTTCATTGGGGAGAACTCACGGACGTGCATGGTGCGTCCGCAGCAGTGGACCGAGACTGCATTACGGCATTCTGACAGGCATTCTGGTCATTTATGTGCTGACAGAAATGGATCCTCTGCTCTGTGTCCTCAAAGGAAAGCTTAAGCGATTTGTAACCACAGCAGAAACGTTACCGATTATAGATGCTTTTCATAGTTGATGGCTGTAAGTGGTTCCGTTCCACTAAAAAATGAGAGGCCAAAACCGGCTGGTTGTTTGTCAGCGGCTTCTGCTTCAGCTCCTGTCTCTTGCTCCCTTCAGATCGCCACCATCTCCCCAGGGATGGCATCCTGTGAGAACACGCTGAACACGCTGCGCTACGCTAACAGGTGGGTCGGGGTCAATGTCAGGCAGGCCCTCAAAGGGGGCTGACGCACAGGGGAATCTCGTCACGGTCGCGGTTGCAGGATACGGTAGCATCGTGTCTCCTCTTCTCGTCCCCGAGCTGATTTTGTAGTTACTAAGGAATACCAATGGTTTCCTTGGCTTGCTGTAGCGTATCCACATGTAGGTGCATGTTCTAGTAAAATTGTGATCAGTTTGGAATATCGCTAAGCAAGCAGTTTGCATGTTGCGTGTGTAACATGACACCCTGCCCGTCTCTGTCCTAATCCCACAATTGAAACCCCTTTGTTTGTTCTTTATGTGAACTGTCATAGTAAAAACAAAGGCAGACAGACATTTTGTTTTCCCTTTCCAGTTGATCTATCTGTGTGTCCCAGGTGTAGCACATTAAGGACCTGACTTAGCAGCCTGGTTTGTTGACTGAGCTTTCCTAAGAGAGACGGTCAAGGCTTTAAAGAAATGCAGTTATCGGTGTTAGTCGTCTCTGAGGCCAGAAGACTGTTTTCCCCTTCAACCTTTTTTTTTAGAGATTCAGGAATTGGTCAGCCTAAGACTAAACCAGCACCAGAACTGGATCATATATGCATATATATATATATATATTTTGCTTTTCTGAAAGCCAGTAGTTTTTGGAGTTTCTCTGCTTGACTTGATTGATAGTAAAATATGGTCTTTTGGTCTTGACGACTGCATGCTTCCCAAGCTGGATCAGTCGAGCTGAAGTTTTATCATGAAGATCAGGCATTGTAAAGAATCGGTGCTCTCTCTTTGCTGTGCTTCTGTGTGTCCTGACCTGAAGCTTTCTTCTTCCGTCTGTCCTGCTCTGTCTCTGTGCCTTCAGAGTCAAGGAGTTTGGGATAAGTCCCTCGGACATCCCCTTCTCCCAGGGGGGTGGAAGTCGATCTGAGCAGTCCCCCACCTATGAGTACGATGACTTTGCCACTTCCCCCAGCAGGTCTACCTCTCTTCGTCACGCTTTCACTCCGACACAGACGCACGATAACATCGACTCCTTTGACTGCGCTTTATTTTTGCCCCCCTCCCCTTCATCCATGATGTATCCATCCCTGTTTTTGTTTTTTTTTTCGGTTTTATGGCCTACCGATCTAAGTTTGGTTTGGTTTCTTTTCTTTTTACCTTCTTGGTTCTCGTCTCATGGTTTTAGCTCGTGCTGTCAATGGCATGTGTCCTTTCCTTATCTGTATCAGTGCTGATGTCTTGTTTTTTTTTGTTCTGCATTTTGTTCGCTGGCACCCTAGAGTAGGGTCAAACTGCCCTTATCCATCCGATCCTATTCATCGTATCTGTGTTTTGAGTTTGTAGATGTTAAATGGCACCTTCCATAGTACTGTAAAGGGCTCAAATATCAATCCTTTTCATTGAGCAGTTAATTGGCGTACATTTAGTATCAATGTTTACATGTCGACTTCATATTTCAGGAGCACAAGTCGTAACTGGTTCTCAAATTGCTCTGTGTGAATGCTTCCTGGGAAGCATAATGACCTGTAAATTGATATAAAAATTGTTAAAGGTGGAGCTTCATTTGAAGCAGTAAGACAGACAGGCCCATGTTTGGTGCAACTCAAGTACCTGGAAGTGGTGTCATCATCTTGGCAGATTCATATGACTGAAGCTTGTATTGTATTGTAACGGGGGTTAGTTAAACGTCTACCGCTTTGTCACCACAGGGTGAAGGAGCTCACGGTGGACCCCAGCAGCGTCGAAGGACGCCCCAACATCCATGCCGTCAACCAGCTGGACCCGCTGGATGCTCAGTGGGGAGTCGGCAGCTCTCCCCAGAGGGATGACCTCAAACTCCTGTGCGAACAGAATGTGAGGAGATGATTTGGCATGACGAGGCTTTGCACGGCTTTGTTGTTCTGTATCTGTCTACTGTTTGGGTTGGTGAGGTGTGGTTTAACTGAAGTTCTACCTTCAGTAACTACCTTGTTGGCATTGTGTTGTTTGGGGAACGTGTTGCATCTGGTTGTTTAGACAATCTATCTGATGTATGGCCTTCTGTTGAGTATATGTAGCCCATTAAGCATGGGCCTACTGTATGGGAGAGCCAGTGGGTGGAGTGAAGGAGGTGGTGGTTGGCTCAACCAGGTGCTACTAGTTTGTCATGGGTACTTGGTACAATGAGATGAGTACTTGCGTGCCTCCTCCAAACATCCTGTTAATGTCTGATGGTGTTTGTTGCTGCAGGAGGAAGAGGTGTCCCCCCAGCTCTTTACATTCCACGAAGCAGTGTCCCAGCTGGTTGAGATGGAAGAACAGGTGCTGGAGGACCACAGGGCAGTCTTTCAGGTAGCTCAGCTCTTCCTCTCCCGTCAGTCTTTCCACTGACCCAGTGGTGGATCCCAGCCCATTTAGTCAGTGACTCTATGATGTTCTAAAGCAGGGGTTTTCAACCAGGAGACCGAGACCCCTGTGGGTTTGTAGAGCAGATACAGGGGAGTTTGCATCGTAAATTGATATTTGTTTGATCCCTAGTTTAAGAAATGTTGATATCCCCTTATATAACCAATAGTCTGTCACACTGGAGGTTTAGACTGGTCTGATAATACTGCTTTAAGCTCTGATAGTTGTCTCTGTTTACCCTCTCTGGTGTTTCTGGTCCTTTTGAGTGCTTCACTTTTGGTCACGCACATTTCATGCCTCAGTGAGTAGCACTTCTACCTGACACTTCCAGGATTTGGGGCTCACGTCCAGATCTCTGTGCGTCTGGAGTTTGCATGTTCTTCCTATGTCCCACAGGTTTCGTCCTGCGGTCTAAAAACATGCATTAAAGCTAACTGGTGTCGCAAAATTTTAGTTTCACTCCCTAGCATTCACTGGCATTCCACCCTGTTGGGGTATTACTCTCCAGAGTTGTGAAAAGGGTGGGCTTTCTTCTTACGGACATGAATTTGTGGTGCTTATGCAGGAGTCAATCCGGTGGTTGGAGGATGAGAAGGTGCTCCTGGAAATGACTGAAGAGGTCGACTATGATGTGGATTCATATGCCACCCAACTAGAACAAATATTGGACCAAAAGATTGACATTTTGACTGAGCTGAGAGGTATTGTAATGCTATTTTTTTTAGAAATAACCTGATGCATATCTTTTCTATAGAAAAATAACTGTAGGTCATAACATTTAAAATTAGGAAATGAACAGTCTAAGCCAGTATAGTTCACTTATGCACGATTTTCATTTAACGGATAGTAAGTTGCGTTTTTGAAATCAGACACAGAAGGTTAGAGGTCTAAACACCAAGGAATAGGTCTTCTTTTATTTGAAAGGTGCCCAAGTAAGTGAATATAGTAAAATATTGTTTGATGCTAATCCATTTTAGATATAACAGTATGATGAGACAATAATGCAGTTTAAAAGGGACAGTGGTGGTTTTCACTTACGACCTTGAAATCCCAGTACGGTCCCCTAATTTAGTCCCAGCTGAGCTCATTCGATGACCCACAGTCCTCATTCCCACTGAGTCCCTTTCTGTGCCTCCTTGCCAACAGACAAAGTGAAATCCTTCCGCTCAGCACTACAGGAGGAGGAGCAAGCGAGTAAGCAGATCAACCCCAAGCGCCCCCGCGCCCTCTAGGGGCCATGTCTGGTTATGGCACTTGTAGGACGGGCATCTAATGCCCCCGTAACACTGCACATTTGGCCGTAACTGGTTGTGAAGATGCCGTCGTCCATAAAAGAAGGAAGTGGCGACGAGGCACATTTCCTATTTCTTTCCCATCCTCTTGAGACGTCTCAAGTTAGAGCAAGTGCTCCCCCCCCACCGCCGCCGCTAGCGGCGCAAGGGAAAAACAAAAACCGGGACGCTTTTTAAACCAGTTTTAATAACAGGGGGAGGGGGAAAATCTGTTTAATTTATCGCCGTTTATTTTTCTTTTGGCAAAATGTACAGAGAAAAATAAAGGTTTGGCTTCCGTGGCGACGCCTTTGCAGGATGGTCTGTCATGGGTCCTTTTGGACAGTTCAAAAATGTATGTATGCATGCATGCGTAACCAGGCTGTGACATGTAACCCAGCATCTCATGTCATACTAAAATCTGGTCAGTGGTGTAAATAGCCATGTTTACTTAGGGCCAGTCTCACTGTCTTTCTCCTTCTCTCATGTGTAAAGCTACACACAGTAACACAATCGGTCAGAATTAAGACACGTTACTTGTCCTGGTTTACATCCTGCTTCAGTGTGGATACCTGTGTTTCCTCGACCACCATAACCATCAGTCTTGTAGCTCCCCTCAGTCTGGTGCCATATCATGTTTCCTAGAGGAAGTAAACGTCCTGTGTGACATCGAAGCTTCACCCGATTTCCTTATACATCTAATACTGTACATTTTTTTCCACCTCATTTAACACTATTTGTAAACAAAGAAATGGGGGAAAAATAGAAATGGATAAAGTATTAAGTAATGTATAGTAAAAGCCCACTGACTTACTGCTGGAGATGTTCTTTTGTGTGTGCACACGAGATGTAACGCTGGATCAAAGAATAAAGAGTCACCTGGTTGATTAGAAGCTGTACATTGTATGCTCTGTGTGGTCATCAGTTTGGACCAAGGAGGTCTAAAATGTATCTCATAGTGGGCTCTTGGGTGAAAATTCTTGGCACTGCCCACCCACCATAATGAGGTGAGTCTATGAAATTAAGATAATGGATTCAACAGAGGTTTGATAGATTCTCTTGTTTAACAATGTATTGTTTTAAACTTTTAATATACTGTGGTGCTTAATTGCATTTATCTGTTTTAGGCTAACTGTATTAGCCTAGTGTACTTGTGTATATATAAAAAAAGTTGTTTCCTTAAGGGTTAGTGATTGTCTAGCTTTTGTTTACACTTGTGTGTTTAATCCAATGAAAATCTGAGAGGACCATGGTTAAAAGAGGCCAAAGGTCTGTCTTTCTGGGGGGGGGGGTCAGTCCCATGTGATTATAAAGCTAATTCTTCACCTTTTGGGGTCAAACCTGATATGGGTCTTTAGATGCTATCTTACTGGCTGTGAACTTGGCCACTTGACACTTTACTTGCATGGTGGAGGAGCATCTGCAAGCCAGCGGGAGCACATGTCAGGAATCCTGCAACATGATTGGCCAGTCAATCTCAAAGATCAGGGGAAAGCCTTTGATAAGCAGTTTTACTCCTTATTCCTTTATTCCTTCATTTCAGGGCTCAATGAAACAGTGTTAGAGATGCATTTAAAATAGTGAATCTTCTTCACGGGTGGTTATGCCAGTTTGACTGCATGCATGTCTGCCGAGGTCCTTGGAATTTCCTTTAAGAGACTTTAAGTACGAGCATGAGCAACCAGAGCTAGGCTCCCTGGGGAGAGGCAGCAAGGGGGTGTCTAGCCCTTAGGGAACTGCCCACTTTCCCGAATAGGCTGGTGCAGCCATGAGCAGGTTGGGAGAATGCAAACCCTTCATAAGTCCAATTTCGATGTTTACTTCACTTGAGGGCTGCTGGGTAGAAAAGCAGCATTGTGACCTAAAAATTACAGCAATTGCCATGAGTTTATGGTGAAGGGTTGAATTTATTCATTACACATGGAAACTGAATTTAGGATGTACTGAAAACATTCATTGATATACTACATCTCCTGTCAACACAAAGGTCTAGTCACTTTTCTCCTCATGCAAATGTTTCAATGGTAAAATAAGAACGTGAAAACATTTCTGGACACTCAACCTTGAACCGACAGACACATGATGGAATGCTTGCTCCTTTAGGTGTAACCATGGGAACCATACCATATTCAGACATATTGGCTGCTGATGCAACTTATTTTTCACCATCTCAAAACGTCCTTTTTCCTCAGACCTACAGAATTTCAGTTATGATCCATCACATTTTTCTTTCAGGTTGCGTTGACGGTGATTATTTGGTTCAGAACTGTATATTTAGCTCTGATGTATATAATAGTGCTGGGAAGGAGACCATTAATCCCACAGAGGGTAGAGGCCTTCTTCAAACTTGGGTAAAATGGCTTTCAGGATTAGCACACAGATGTGAACGTCGGCCGTTAAAACCAGGGAGTAATCGTTCTGAAATAATTCCTGCAGAAGGGAAAGGTGAAATGTAGGCCTCGTGTTTTGGAAAAACAACTCTGGACATCACCAGAAAGGGTTTAAAGTAGCACTTTCTGGTTTTAATCTACAATACATAATATGCCCCAAGCTTTTTTTTCCCCCCCTTAAAAGCCACCATATGATGATTAGCATACATATGACAGGGAGCATTAATGTCTGTATTCCTAATGTAAAGGAATATACAAAGTGACACCATGCTGAACACATCACAGCAGATAAGTCCTTCTGCAGAAATCAGGCTCTTCCCATGCACATGAAGCATGTGCTCACCGCTGCAAACAGCCAACACTGACCAGTCCACATCTCAAGGATGATTATGGAACTCTCTACATCCTGCTATGAGAAGTGAATCCCAGCAGAGTTGAAAGCATGGAGGAGCCTGTGGATGAAGGACAAGTCATTCAGAGGGGAAAAGGGGGCTTATAGTTTGATATCACTATCATCAGCTGTGGTCAAAGAATGAAGTCCTCATGTCCTGACTAGTATTAGAGATCACTGGCTATTTTTAACAGAATAATAATGTTGGGTGCATGTGATGAAGCATTTGTCTTCACTTAGGCTTCAAATGCACTGAGGTTTTTGTGAGGAGGTAACAGATGTTGTGATTAAAGCTGCTTTGGGTAAAAGTGCGGGTATAGCACATCATCATCATCAGTGGGAAAAGTTACCGAGAAGGTCAATAGAGATTTTGGTTAACTGTGTTTATAAATGTTTTACGATCCAAAATCGGAAGCTTCTGAATAACACAGCAGCATGAAGTGAACCATAAATCAGACATACTAAGACTGACAAGAGTCACTCAGTTCCATTAGGCATCTTCTACCACAGGCTGGGAATGGAGTTTAAAATCTTTGGGATCACTTACACCATAAAGTCATCGATGTCCATGGAGCGAGCTCGCTTCTCACTGAACTGAACCTCCTGAAGAACAGACTCAATTTTCTTTCCGATGTTGAAATCTGGTGGGATTTCCTGTTTTTAAAAGGCCAAAAACTCCCACTTTAGTAATTAATATACTGTAAGAAAAAAAGTTCATGACCATGAATTTTTTTTTTCTCTGATCACTCAACATTATGTCAATTAAATTGACATTGATAATGAAAATCAATATCATAACAGTACATTTATTGCCCCCCCCCCCCACCTATTAAAGCAGACTGGTAGGAATGTGTACCCACAATGCCATGCACAGAACAGTGAATTCTGTAGTTCTTCTCCAACAGCTGCTCAACAGCAGAAGACCTGAAACAGAAGGCATCTACCGTCACGTTACAAATGACTTTCCGCTTGTCTCTAAAGCTACAGCAATTTTAAAAAGACCACATTTGTAATAAATCAAGCATTAGTCACCTCCATCCACCCCCCCCCCCCTTAAAGGATCCTTATCGTTTAGACTCACAATGTGGTAAATTAATTTTAAAATTCTGAGCTTGCCTTTATAAGATAAAGTATTCAAAAATATGGGTGAGCTGATGTTAAAAGTATTAACTTACTTGAATGCAGAACTAAGAGTTTTGTTCTTTCTTACAAACGCAATTCTGACAAGACCGTCCCATTCCTGCAGGAAGAGACCAGAGGGAGGCCTTCAATAAACCTCTTCCTGTAACCCCACGACAGGCACATTTCTGACCAATCCCGCACACCGTGGCCTGGACGCACCTGGAAGTTGATGGAAGGCGGAGGATTCTTGGGCTCTATTCGAACTACACTTGACTCAACTTTGGGTGGAGGGCGGAAGTTATTCTTCCCCACCTGTTTTAAGCACAACAGCAGAAATGGTTTGGCCTTACGCAAAACTCTTACTCTAGGCAAAAAAATTTCAGAACCTGAAATGCAATTAGCCGTGCTCCTCAGCATCCTCTGCCAAGCAGACTGACGTGAAAAGGCCGAGGTACAGAACCACTTAATTTTTGATCCACACATCCAGTGCGTAACATGTACGGGTAGAGGGAAAATGACAAAAGCTAAGTTCTATATCATGTGCAGTCTTATCTCCCAGATGGTCACTGTGGATTCCAGACCTTCATGAGGTGGTCGACACGAGCCAGCAGCTGCGTGTTAATGGACAACCTGCAGTACAGTTTATCTCCAGGCGTGGCCACCAAGCGCATGGCAAACTCTCTCTGGAACATCAGCACCGCACACCTTCATAAGAGGAATACAGGTTATCAGCTGTGTCGTGATGGACACCCAAATAACTGAATGCAATGCAGATCCCTTTAAAATGGATACTAATTACAATGTTTCATCTTATACATCTGACCATGAATTTAATGATGAGCTTAAAAGAGGGATTTTCTGCATCCCGTGTTTGATTTCCTACCTGAAAAATGGCCTGTGAAGCAGTAGCTTAAATACAAACGGCGATGATATCTGGAATAAATTGCAAGCAGTGAAACATAAATCAATGTTGTCGCCAAACTTTTCGGTTTTCTTCTCCACTGAAAATGGTCCTCCATCAAAGTTAAGGTCAGAGTTTCCTTGTTAACCATGATCAGAAATGACACAAAACACCACATATTGCAGTTTATTAGAAATCAAGTTTGTAGATTAGGGGTAGATCAATCTTGTAGCTCCCCTCATAAAATGATCAGGGCCAGTGGTGGCCTAATTATTAGGGGAGCATACTTATGCTGGTTTGAAACCCTGACCAGCATGGTACTGCCCCCACGCACGTCTCCAGAGGTGCTAAATCATAGCTGCCCACTGCCATGTCATGTAGGGATTAAATACAGAGGGCACATTTCCTTGTGTTGTGCGACGTGCCAACAATTACTCACTTCTGCTAAATTCTATACTGCACACCCCCCCTATTCAAATCTGGCCCTCGATTCCAAATCCAGGCCTTGTTTTCAAGTCTCCCAGGTAGTTAGCTTAATAATTTCTGGCTCTAATTGGCCAGAGGCTTCACAACTGGCTCTCAGGTAAACGAAAGCTGGAAAAACAGCAGTGCTCGGTCCTTGAGGACCGTGATTTGAATAGCCCTGCTGTACACTATTGAATGTGCATGGGATACTAAGGGTTACAAACAAGTAATAAAGCAGATAGGATATTTTAATGCAAATACTGAAAAAAAAATATTGACTAATCAAGGAATGCATCAACATGAACTGCATACAGGGAGCAGAGGAATGCTGATGATTTATTGAACATATAATTAACACAAACTAGAACAGAATTTAAAATGACTGGAATTAATATAAGGTATTAAATGACATTGGAAATGAAAACACTGCATACCTGATAAGGCAAATTAGCCACGCAAATGTCAAAAAAGGGCAGATCTGTCTTCAGAACATCCCCGACTAAGATTTGGAGCTTCGTCTGCAAAGGCCTGCAACACAAGAGGTTTCAACAAAGGAACTGAAGCGGCCCTCTTTGCAATCAAAATAAGTGAGTATGCCTTTTAAGGGCAGCATATCCAGGTGCTATGCAGCATGAGGGCTCAGTGTACTGCTGCTGCCTAATAGCTACAGGGCTGGGGATTCAACTCCCACCCGAGTGGCCTTTCCAGGTTCCCCCTGTGTTCTGTGCATTTCCTCCAGCAGTATGAAAATGTGCCATTACACAAATAGGCGTCTACAAACTGTGCATCGTGTGCGTGTTTGTGCCCTGGCATCTCAGCCAGGGTGCACCCCAGCTTTGTGCCATACACTGCCTGGGAGAGACTTCAGGTTCTCCACAGCTGGTCCTCGTTAAGCAGACAGAACAGAATAATGGATATCCAGGTGGTTATGAGGTCAGTACCACGCCAAGTCTTTTTTTTTTTTGCTAAAGTTTCCTCATTTCTGTGCAGAGCATAATTTAATAAAACCTTGGGGTGATTTCCTGGCATCCTGACATATGTCTTGCTGTTGTACAGCCCAGTAACAAACTACCACTGTACTCACGTGCATTGAACTCTCTTCTGAAGTTCAGCCACAAGTCTGGTATCTACTTCACAAGCAACTACCTGTGAAGAGAAAAGAAACTTAAGCTAAAATCCATGGCCTGCATGTAGGTGTGGCAGGACTGCATCACTACACAGACCCTATTCATCATACTTCTTACAGGATTACCTTTTTTGCCTTCTCCAGCAGTTTGACTGTCATGTTTCCGGTACCAGGTCCAACTTCCAGAACCACATCTGTTGGCCTAAGGGCTGCCTAGAAAAAAAATAAATTTTAAATCTATCTAAATTATGCATTTTAACAAATGAAGCAGTGGGTTTATGTTTTTATGGCTATCTGCTAAAGCGGGGGAGTGGTGTGTGACTGTGGGTTTGGATTCTGTCCCCCTTATAACCCCTGTTTCATCACGCTCGGGCCCTTGAACACTTAACCCCAAACTGCTCCAGGTCTGGCCCTGCTTTCTCAAATGTACATCTCTTTAGATAAAAGTGCCAGTTAAATAAATAAGTAAATATAATGTAAAATGAAAAGATAGAAATCGGTTGGCTTGATATTACAGACCGCGAAAAAGCACAAGAAAACAGAACAATACCCAAACAGATGTGAAATATTAAACAAAAAGCAGACGTTTTACTTACCTTTTCGATAATGCTGTTGACCACTAAGGGATTCTTCAGAATGTGTTGCCCAATGCCAGTGTTGAACATAATCCCTTAATAAAAGCATTGGATAATTTCTAATTAAATCGACATTTTAAAATGCTATTTATTATCAACATTTGTGCTCAATTACAGGATACGACTAATAGCAGTTAATTAATCAAACTCTCACGGTGACATTTCACTTTCATGCTCATTTACACGAAAATATGTTTGGCTAATTGGACAGTTATCCCTTATACCCAAATTACGATTATTAACGCGACAGTCATGGTCCATGGTGTTTTTAAAGTTAATAAAAGCGACACGGTTTATAAACATAATGCCGGCTCACGTTATTAACTGATCGTTTTAGTAACTTACCTTGACTTTTCACTTCCTGGTGTTGTCTACTTTTCTTTGCTGCTTTGACTTTCGGCATTTTACAATCAAGTAATTAGAACTCCTTCTTAAGCTTATAGTACTATAAAACACCACAACATGTGCTCTACGGAAATAATACGACTCTCTGACCGGAAGTTGTGACAGTTGTAGCTGCTTTGTGGGAAATGGAGTACCGCAGAGCCAAACAATCGAACTATCGCGGTGCTATGGATCGGCGGCCCACTCCATTTCCCATGCCTACGCGGTGAGTAGCATTCAAAATGCTCCCGGTTGGTTTTATCCTAATAGCAGATCCCAACAAACCAATGTAGTAGGGTGTATATGCATATTAATAGTGCATTTGACCTTGTTCACAAATAACTGCACATATTGAATTCCTATCCCTAAATTTATAGGAGTAACTTCATAGAACAATATTTTTATAATACGGTATATCACAAGGTAAGCCCTAAGAAACAGCCAGTACATACATGATCATAAACAATATTTAAACGCATTACTGAAGTAAGGTTTTATTGGCCTTATTTTATTAGCCTATATGGCCACATCAATGAATGATCTTGGTCGTTGTTATGGAGATGCAGTTAATGAGTATTAAAAGCTGACATCTAGTGGCAGAACTGACATCATTTAATAGAGATTTGGAATAGGACTTTCATGCAAGTTTTACAGATTTGAATTATAGCGCCCAACTATTTATAAACTATTTATTTAGACTATTTATTTACTAATGCAAATAATCACAATAACGGATTAACTGAACTAGCTGTCTTAGAATATGTCGGTGAAGCTATTTGAATAATATTTGAAAACTATTTTTAATAATAGCAAGAATCTAGTCTTATTTCCTTAAAAAAATATTTTTTTAGAAATTCACTATTTGTTTAGCTAATGTAGGCCGCAATATTACAGAATAGATACACTGTATAGAAGATGGATGATAGATGGGATAACAGAATGTATTGTTTGCTGCACATCTTCACCTTTACATTCTGTGGGACATGACCCAGATGATTATGTTAATTAGGCTAATTTCTGTTTGCCTGAGTGTAATTAATGGGGCACGGGAGTCCCATCCAGAATGTTTTTAAAGTTTTTTTTTTCTCTCTAAATTACACTTTTTTAATTAAGACTTCGGTTAGTTAGGCCTATAGTTAGTATCTTATGGGCTTGGACAGATATCTGAAATGTTTCAAGGAAAATGTTTCTTTTTTGTTTAGAGTTAGTATTAATAATGTGAAAATTAAAGGTTTACCATTAGTATTACGTAAGAACGCGTTTTTCCTAACTACCCCAATTTAATTCCGTGCAACATTAAAGGAAAATAGCATTTCTGAAAATTCTTCGTCATTCAGACGATTCCTGAGTTGGAACTTTAGGTGGAGTCATTTTGACTTTTCCACGTTTATCTTCTGTTCAAAAAATTCCAAATGATTCTCACTATTCCAACAATTTAGAATTTTAGATTCTGATTGTTGGTCGCCATATCCACATTTACTTCAGCCATTAGGTACTACCTTGTGACTTTTCTCGTGGATTAAAAATATATATATATATATATATATCCAGCAAATGAGAGAAATGGTCTAAGGAGGAAACATTTCAATGCCATTAGCTATTTGTTACACACGGTGCCCCGATCGCTCCACCTCCCCGCATTCGGCCGAACCGTGACGGGATGTAAGGGCTCAGTAACCTGCGGATTTCGGCCTCCTGCGAGGGACGATGTCGCTGAACCTGGTCAGAAAGGGGGGCGAAGAGCTCCCTAATTCGGCGCTGCACAAGTTCCTATCCGCTGCATTTTACGCCGTCAGCTCGCTCTTAATCGTGATAGTAAATAAAATCGTGTTGACACACTACAGGTTAGTCAATGAATTCAGGACGTAATGCTCAACCCACTTCCGCGTTGTTACAATATTACAATCGTTTCATATCGCAACGTGTTAGAAACGCTTTGCAGACTTTTTTTTAAATCTGTTTTAGAAACCATTTTGCATCCTAAAAATTAATTGAAATGATTGTCCGCTTACCCCCGCCTTTTGGCTTGGCTGAGATTCATATTCTCCCAGGAGTTCGGAGTCTTTTGCCTTCCTTGTGAATTTCAAACCGCACAGATGTTTCTCATTGTCTGTGTGTTTACGTGGAGATGACCTAGTAGAATGCAAACTGACTAGATAAATCAAATCTGAATGTTTTGTCATACAAATTTAAAATGTAGATATAGTTGTCTGACATACGCTGTGGGTACAGTACGACAGGAAGTTATTATCAGGAGATTCACGGCGTCGAACCCCAGGTTTCACTCTGTTAAAGTACTTTGTGGCATCGCGCTTTTTATATATATAATGTTCTCTTTACAGGTTTCCATCATTCACGTTTCTTGGAATTGGTCAGGTGAATTATATTTAACTATTTTATTCATTATGTCGAGTTTATCCAGAAAAATACAGATTGGGGTGGTAAATCGTTGACTTTGTTTTTCATCTTTTTGTTACAGATGCTCACTACTATTGTTGTTCTCTATGCTGCAAAATTGAATCAGAATATTCATTTCCAAGATTTTGACAGGCGTATACTTTTTAAAGTAAGTATATGTCTGTGCTCCTAAATAACAATTGTTTTATTTATATATACAATTATAATGATTATAATGAGTGTATATATTGCAGTTATTTTATAGCCTTTTTAATTACAGATCTTTCCTCTGCCCCTTTTGTATGTTGGGAATCACATCAGTGGCCTCGCCAGCACTAAGAAATTGAGGTACTATGCTGAGAAGGTGTGTAGTAACACAGATTAAAGTCATACGGTCATTCACTACTGTTGCTCTGTCCCTCTCTTATAGTTTACCAATGTTCACTGTTCTAAGAAAGTTCACGATATTGATGACCATGGTCCTGGAAGCATGGATATTAAGGTGTCTTCCTTTATTTTTCCCTGAAATTGACTCCAGTAAAGCTATGACCTACGTAACACTGAGTTTTTTTTTTTTTTCTTTTCCCCTCTCAAAGGAAAACATTCCCACCTCTTGTCAAGTGCAGTGTGTTGGCCATTGTCTTCGGCGCCCTGGTAGCTGCCAGGTAAAGCCCTAGGATTCTTAGAGACTCCAGTTCAGCCGTCAGTATGATTTTTGACAAAGTGGAAACCCACCTGAGCACATGGAGAACAGACAAGCTTCACATACACTTGAGCCACTGCTGTGACTTGGATCCCCAACAAAGCACAAACTCGCAGGAGACACTTTCTAATGTCATAACACAAAATAATTTTGAACATTAATAGTTCTTTATTATTAACAGTTCTTTACAGTTTGTTTATTCTAAAGACATAGTCGATGTATTATTAAATAATATTATTAGTGATATTATTAAATGCATCCCAGCAGTGTGTCCTCTTGCTCTGTGCCCTAACCCTACCATGAATATTGTTTACCTAAAGATTCCCAGATCAAGGGAGCCTCCCTGACTGTTACAGCAAAGGAAAGTTCAAATCAG
>JAODJW010000040.1:27894288-27904337 GCA_026777045.1 Hyperopisus bebe | reverse complement strand
ATGAATATTGTTTACCTAAAGATTCCCAGATCAAGGGAGCCTCCCTGACTGTTACAGCAAAGGAAAGTTCAAATCAGATGTTTCTTTACTCTCCCTAGATCAGGGGTGCCCACCTGTGGTCCTGGAGGGCCAGAGCCCTGCACATTTCTGGGTTCCCCCTCATTTAACATACCTGATTCAACTCCTTGTGTTAATTACCACAGAGCTCTTGAGCTGAATCATTTATGGTGGGACTGGGAAAGAACTAAGCTACACAGGGCTCTGGCCCTCCAGGACTGGAGTTGGGAACCCCTGCCCTAGATCTTCATTACAATTATTTCAAACCCTTTTTCAAAGATTGGTATTTTGGCTCGACACATCCGTACTGGAGAATGGTTAAAGCACAGTGTATATTTTTCAGATCTTAAAATATTGTGTTAAATATTCCTGTATTCCAAATCCAGGCCTTGTTTTCAGTTCTTCCACATAGTTAGTTTAATAATTGCTGATTCTGATTGGTCACAGGGTTCACACCTGACTGACAGGTAAAGGAAGGCTGGAAAACCAGCAGTGCATGGACCTCAAGGACCGTGATTTGAATAATAGGGCGTTAAATCAATATTGTATTTGGGGGAAAACAAAAGTGAGGATATGTTTTTTTTCCAGTTCAGACTTGGCCTTTGACCTTGAGGGATACACATTCATCCTCCTTAACGACATGTGCACTGCAGCCAATGGCGTTTACACCAAGAAAAAGCTGGAGGGCGAGGTGACTGTTCCACAGTTGACTCCTTCTGACTTTTTAATGATTCAACTGAAAACCGATTAAACTCATAAAGTGTAATTTAGTTATCATTATTGACCTTATGATGCTCAATTGTTGATTTCCTTTGGAACACCACTTATTGAGAAAAGTATATTTTGTCTTTTAAAGGGTCTGGGAAAATATGGAGTGTTGTTTTACAATGCGAGTATCATTGTAATACCGACAGTCTTGGCAAGCTTCTACGGTGGAGATCTGCAGCAGGTACGGCCTATTAGTGATGACAGGCACAGGACTGGAAGAGGGGTGAGGATGATGGTTTTATTTATTTATTTTTACAGGTCTTTACTTTTGAGCATTGGACGACCTTGCCATTTGTATGTTCATTCCTCATGTCCTGTATAATGGGGTAAGGTCCTGTATGGAAATGACATTTGGCGTCTGATTCTCAGCACTTGTATGCAGTGCAGTGGAGATGAATTCTCGCCGTTTTTCATTTTCAGATTTATCCTGATGTACTCCATCGTGCTCTGTAGTCACTACAACTCTGCCCTAACCACCACAGTCGTGGGCGCCATTAAGGTATCGCTGTGTTTGAGGGATTTTGTTCTCATTTGCCAGTCATATTTAATTATAATAATAAAAAAGATAAATAGCAATTAACCCTTCCCCCTTATTTTATCCTAAATTGTCCTACTCTTAAAACACTAAATTATATTTTTTTGTCTCCTTATGTATGTTGCTGTATTAAGGTTTGCTCTACAGTTAATTTGCTTTGCAATTCGGTAATATTTGGTAGCATAACGTTACTTTTTGTGGCCAGGAAATTCAGTGGTTGTCTTTTATCTTCCAGAATGTAGCTGTGGCCTACATTGGCATGTTTGTGGGTGGAGATTATATATTTTCTTGGCTAAATTTCATAGGACTAAACATTTGGTAAGTGTATTTTTATCTTCTTGTCCAGAGCGCTGGGGTTTGGCTAGTACTGTCCTTGTAGGAAAATCCTTTGTTTTAACAAAATGTGTTTTACAAAAGCAGGTTATAATTTATACACTGAAGATGACAGCTTATGGGTTTCTTCTCATCAGTCCTTTCTTTTAAAAACCTAATGCCATGTATTAGTACGACTTCATGTCTTTAAGACTTACCTCTGCTAAGTACCCTCAGTTATGCTTTATGTGTAAAGAGGTTGTACATCTTTCAGCTGTCATGCAATGATTTGCTTGAAAAAGCATGTTTGTGGTATGTGGAAAAAGGCACTCTCTCCTCTGGCAGCATCTCGGGGGGGCTCGTGTACTCCTATGTGACGTTTGGGAGGAGCTTAACGCCGGAGACGCACAGGGAAAGAGCGCCTGATGTCCCCAAGGGACCCAGCAGTGAAAGCAACTGGCAAACGTCATGATGCCCCCCCAATTCAGACTTAAGTCAACAAGTTGGTTTTCTAGATGCTGATAGTTTTTAAAATCATACATTTTGTAAGGAGTGGACTACATAGTTCTGGAGGGCAGTAGAGAGAATAATGTTCCTTGTGCAGTGAACTCTGTCACAAGACTCTGAGGGCTATACTCAATGCAACATGTTTTAGGTGAGGGGTGGGCTGCACTTCTGCCAGCTGTATAACATGAGGCATGTGCAGTATGTCTTGATTATGTTGGTGACTGTAAACCACAGCGGCAGGTCACACACCGAGCTTTAACTTCACTGGAGTGTCACTAAAAAACCTGTTAAGGACTGTCATGAATAAGCTTCACTTCATAATAACACAGGTCTACAAAAAAAAACAATTCAGGTGCCCTCATTCATTCAGGTGAACTCATTGTTTTTTAAATTGATTTCAGGTATTTTGAGGGTGCTGAATCCAAAAACCCCATTACTTTTGCTGAATTGGTTCTAGATTTTGAGACAATGGACATCCATGAAAATAATGCATTCCCCCAGTGCGACTTGTGTGTAACAAATCCAATAGCTTTTGGTCTGTCTTTTGACTCAACGGAGTCTTAGGTAATGAAATATCAACAAGCCACTGGTGAACAAGAACAAAATCATTCTCCCACTGCTTCATATTAAGCTAGGATTGATGAAGCAATTTGTTAGGGCTTTGGACAAAACAGGTAACTGCTTCAAGTGCATTTGTAGATCATTCCCTGGACTGAGCTTGGAAAAACTAAAAGCTGGAATCTTTGATGGTCCTCAGATTCATACACTCATGAATGATTCCAGATTTACCAAATGCATGAATGACACTGAGGCTTCGGCCTGGAAGAGTTTTATCTATGTTGTGAAGAACTACTTGGGTAATCACAGAGCAGACAATTATGAAGAACTGATGCAAGATATGCTTGCTAACCTCAGAAATTTGAGAGTTAATATGAGCATAAAGATGCACTCCATAGCCATTTAAACAGATTTCCAGATAAACTATGCGATTTCAGCAAGGAACAAGGTGAGAGGTTCCACCAGGATATGAAGGTGACGGAGGAGAGATATCAAGGCAGATGGGACATACACATGATGGCAGACTACTGTTGGAGTCTCCAAAGTGATTATCCTGATGACACACATAAAAGGAAATAGCATAAACAGCGTTTTTTGAAGAAATGACAAAAACTAATATTGTATTAAATCATACATAAGTTTTTCCTGTCAGATATTTAATTTTGTTGGTTGATGTTACACTGTTTACTTGTAACTAAAAAATATTCTTGCAAATCTGAATGCTTTTCAAACGTGTTGTGTTTGAAACTATTAAATATCTCAAACTAGAGCCAATCTGGCAAAACTGAAGTCATATTCTTAATTAGCACCATAAACTTAATATGAAACCGTTCAGACATCATTGGCACCAAAATCACTGTATACCTGTAATTGTTTAACCCTTGAGCCAAAAGGATTAGTTAACAATGTGAAATTAACGGAGTTATCTAACCAGACAAATGTGCCAGTGTTCTCAGATATGCAGTTTGATATCATACCCCAGAACTAGTCTCCAGGTTAAAAATGTCTGACTTATGGACAACTTGTACTTAAGAAGACTGTCATGAAGCCTATAATATTAAAAATGTTTAATACAGTGGTTCATAAATGCACACACTGCTTTGTGATGCTCAAAAAAACTGCAGCTTTAGTGATTCATGAGCTCTAGCTACAGCACAGCGTGTATGTACTACTATTGTCCCAGCTTAACTACAAATTCAAGGTAAATACACTTAGGGAACACATCTCATCCATAACCTGGTGGCTGCCTCTTTGCAACAACCCACTGAAAATCAGAGCTAAGGAAGACCCTAAGGTAAAAGGAAACCTTACCAAGAATGTTGGCTCTATGTTTAGCAAGTTTAAGCTGGAGATTATATACATGTGACTGGAATTTAATGGCACATGCAAGGTGATGCTTCAGCTGCAAGGGCATCGAGGCATGAGCTGCCAAAGTTGTGAAGTCAGGCCAAAAGACAAGAACCAGATAAGACCAGTTAGTTTCCTCCCATTAGAAACAAAACAGCAGTCGAAAGGACACGACGTACACATGATAATTAATGTTGTTTATTGGATAATACAGACCAATAAGTATCAGCACTATGGACTGCCCGTGAGAACACCCTGCTCAAAACATGCATTTCTAAAGCAAGCAAGAACATGTTTTAGCAAGGGCAAGAGAGACAACCAGATTATGTTTCAGACAAAAGCTATTTTATTAGCAGTTGACAGCTAATAAAACAGCAAAAGGGTATTTCTCATGTGGTTTAAATATATATTGTCAATCTATATATTTAGTTTTCCAATAGTTTGAAGAGAATTAAAATGAACTTCAGTTAACATCTGAAGTTGTTCAGCTTTTTTTTCTTTTACTTTTCCAGTTCAGTCTCATGATAAAATATTACCAATGACATGGGTTTTTAAAATGCTTTGGGTAAGGCAGAGGGGAAACAAATGTCAGACCAATTATCATTTTAAACTAGTACAGGAGTAAGATGTCTGACAAAGGCTCTGTGTGCTGCTATGAGAAGCAGCAGTGTCACTAAACAGAACAGCAGCCTAAGGTTAGAAGCTTAAAGAAAATCTGGAACATTTAGTGTTGCAAACTGAAAGACTCTTCAATCAGCATCCTCAGAACTGAACTTAATCACTGAAACTATACCCTTTTCTATCAAGTGCATAAACATTTCTCCCCCTACTCTGGACAGGGCTTATGTAATTTGACAACTCTGTCGCCCCCCTCCCCTCATCAAGCCTGACACAGGAACGACAGGAGGGAAAACAAGTCTAGTGCTGCATTGTTGAGATCCAAATACTTTGAGATGATAGAGACGTCCCAAACACACTGAACACATTCCAACTCAAGTAAATGCTAAATTGTGGGGAAGTATATAAAGGGCAGGCAAAAGAAACACTGTACAACTCAACTTTGGGGTCAAACTTTCTCCAAACAGTCTCCAATGTCAGGGCATGAAAAATATCCCATGGATGTAAATGTCAGATTTATAAGCAGTTTGACAAACATGATTAAGGTGCTTGTAGAAAGTAGCCTGACCTCATAACTTTGTATTTTCCACATATATTCCTATTTAAACTAAATCTATTTTATTATAATTTAGAAATAAAAAAATCTAAGACATGGTCTTTGAGTCATAAATTAACAAACATCATAGCAAATTACAGACAGGTGACGCACACATGACTGCCTGTCAATAGAAGTGTGCCTGAAAATATTCCCAGAAAATACATGGTAAATACCAAGTACTTTAGTTGGGATCACAGATTTTGAACTATACATGGTCAAAGGTATGTGGACGTCAAATCAACTCATTCTGAGTCCAGAGGAATTTATTTGGAGCTGGCCCCTCTTCGCTACTCGAACAGCCTCCACTTTCGCATAGGTCTCGCACAGGATTCCATGGAAATATGGATGCAGGGATCTGCTACCATTCAGCCAAGATGCTGAGGTTACACACCGATGCAAAATAATCGGGCCTTGCTTGCAGTGGCTGTTCAGATTCATCCCAGAGACATCTGACAGGGCTGAGGTCAGGGCTCTGCAGGCCAGTTAATTTCTTCCACATCAAAACTAATAGGCCTAACTCAAACTGCTAAAAAAAAAAAAAAAAGGGACCAGCCCCCGACCATTACTGTTCTGGGAAAAATTTTGAGTTTATACTATACATCCAGGCAGGTAGCATTCTACCATCATTCAACAAACCCTGAACTGCCCATAAGACTGCCAAAAAAGCAATACAGGACTGATCACTCCAAAGAACACATTTCCACTACTCCAGAATCCAAGAGGAGCATTCTTTACATTACTTCAGATCCTTGGCACTACACAGTTTTTTCTAGAGGCAGTTTGGAAGTCGATAAATGAGAGATTGTTACACATCACAGGTTTCCGCATCCGATGGGCCAGTTCAATGACCTTGCGTGGCATACTGCTTTGCGGAATCGTCAATTCTAAACATTCCCATTTCGCAAGAACAGCACTTACGTCTGACTTGGCTACCTCAAGCAGGACAGAAAATTGACTTATTGGAAAGTAGGCATCCTATGATACTGCCGTGCTAAGAGTCAGTGAGCTCTCCAGTTTGACTGAAGGCAGTGCAAGGCTGTATGCTCAATTTCATCTACATGATTGCAATTGGTGGGACTAAATCAGCTGAACCCACTAACTAAAGGGGTGTCCACATACATTTGGTCATGTAATGGATGATTGCTTAACTTGATGGATACAAGTAGGGATTTTGACATTTAAAGTAAAAAAGGATGACACCGCATTACTGAATCTGTAATCCAAACATCTAGCTGGGTGATGTCTTAAATTCTTGTTCATATAGAATCAAAACTTCAATACTTTGAGCTGACTAAATTCAGGCCTGCAGAAGCCAGTGTCGTTAACCTTCTATCGTCGTCTGTATGCACCCTTTCAGTTCAGCAGAGCTAAACCCTCGAAATATACACACACAAAACACACTCAATACTTAAAAACTCGTTATCAAAAAAAGTGCAAAGAACTAAGGAAAAAGGAAAAAACCTTAAAACAACTTTCTTCTTAAAGTCAGAAAATAACATTCTTCATGTAATGAAATCTACAATTATAGCAGCCTACAAAAGCGTGATAAGGTGCTTTTTAGCTTGTACCCAACTGGCTGTCGGCCGGCATTTGGAGACACCATGGGTGGAGCTAGGAGGACAGGTTGTTGGCCAGCTGGATGAGAGCCAGCGCGCCGTGAAGACGCTCTCGCTGCTCCTGCAGCCGCTGCCGCGCCGCCCCGCTGCTGTTCTTCTCATCCTCTGTGTCTTCCTCGTCCGAAGGCATAAACTCCAGAGGGTCTCGCTGCTCCTGGTCCTCCGCCCCAGCCTTCACCAAGCCCGTCCCCTTGGGAGGGGGGACCCGTTGCTCTCGGGTCTGCCAGTATCTGATGTGGGGGAGGAGACAGTTGCACCGATTCAGGACATTATACTTCCCTGTCCATCGAGTCCCATCCAATTCAATGAGTTGTGGATCCATTTGAACAATTCCATAAATTGCTTCCCAGACATATCACTCACCTGGCCAACCAATCAGCTACGGCCTTGTTATCCACAGCCTGGGATTTTCCAGGGTCGCCTATAGGCTCCTCTCTCTTTAGGCGGGCATATGGGTGCTTGGAGCAGTGTCGGTTGGCATGAGTAAACCGACTACCACAACCTGAGAAGACAACCATATTGACATCAGCCTGTAGTAAAGGTGCAATTCTCCAGAAAGGACTATCCTTCAAAGCTGCATAGACCTTAAACCCCTCCTCACCCTTTTCAGAACACACAAAGGGCTTTTCCCCTGTGTGCAGCCGCTGGTGGGTCTTCAGCTGCCCGCTCTGTACGAAAGCTTTTCCACAGTCAGGGTAATCACAATGATAAGGCCTCTCCCCTGAAAGCAACAAAGGAGTTTAACACCACGAGCCAGACCACCAGCTCCACTCACAACACTCCTTTGTGTGCACTTCATTACCTGTGTGAGTCCTTTTGTGAGCCTGAAGGGATTTCTCCCGTGGGAAAACTCGGTGGCAGATGTTACACCGGATCCGGCTAGATGAGTGCTCGCCTTCGTTGATCAACTCTCGGACAGTTTCGGCTCGGGGGCGACCCCGACGAGTCCCATCCTGATACCGGGAACACCCCAAAAGAGCAATAAGCTTGGACAGGCTAAATTGCACAACATTACTGCAAAATAAAAAAAAATTGATACCTCATCTCTCATTAAAAATAATAAATATAGTTTTTACAAATGAGACAAAAGCAGATTTACCTAAAGTATTCCTAGTTAATATATTTTTAATATCGTCATTGCTTGTCACAGTCAAGTTTCGAAATAAGGTTCAACATTAAATAATGGAAAAAAAACCTTGCAACCTATTATTTTACGGATTTCACGGCATTTTCCTGAAAGGTTAACTCCGTGTTTGCACGGAGCAATCTAGAAGCGCGTTTTAAAATATAGATCACACACACCCCTGACTGCAACCAAATGGTGACGTATAAGTAGAAAGCAGTCTCCCTGTCCCTGTCTCGGAAGCCACGCGCGCGCACTCTCTCTCACTCACTCACACACACACACACACACACACACACAGGGTTGACTTTTGGCGCGCGCCGCTGACGTCATATCTGGCCAGCAGCTGCTACAGTAGGAAGTGGAGTTTAAAATCCATCATGTCATACACAGAGCGCGGGCATTTTTTTAAACTAGTTACCTCTGCTCAAACAAAAGAAATCTTAACCTCATTAATAAAAACCTTTCAATCGCAATTTCATAAACGTCACACAATTTATTTTAGCATACATCTGGATCACATGAGGAAACGACCATTTTGATCAGTGAGCCGGCAAAGTAAAAAGGTAGATTTTTCTCCAAGAAAGTCAAGTACCTAATCAATTTAGAGATATTATCATACTGTATTTATATTAACCGCTTAATTATTTAGGCATAATTTCCAGCTTCCTACTTAGACGAATTACATCTATCATTTAAATGACAGCACCAAGCCCTTTAACTGTGAACACATACCCATCCATGTCACACAAAAATTCTCAATACAGCTAATACAACGAACACACCGAACGTAACTATTGCTGTAAATATATACATTAGTAGTGTTCTGAGCACTATACCTTCATGTGATCAGGACATGCCGACGCGTCTCCATCCACTCCCGTGTTACTCCCAGTGGGGGAAGCGGCTCCGTTCACCGGTCCGGGACTGAGAGAGACATTGTGGGCGTTCTCCCCCCACTTCCAAGGGTACACCATAAAGTCGCTAAATCCCGGACTGGTCGGTACTAAATGCTCCATGTTCTTCGGTTTTATCGGCGTGGTCTTAATAACCGACACCAACACTCGTTTTGGAGAATCGTCACAAAAAATGACTTGAGACGGTTTGCTTTCAGCCATAGCTACACAATAAAATAAAACCACCAAAGTCTGAATCCCTACGTATGACACAATACGTACCGAATTGTCAGACAATTAGCTAAACGGCCAAAGAGCCACTAGTTACTGCCCATCCGCAACTTCCTTTCATATAAAAAAATTATGGAAGCCCTAACAGATACTCCAAGGAACTTGATTCGATAAGACGCTACAAAATAAGGCACTTTGAATGCAAACACCTACCTAAATAAGTGCTATATAATAACCAAACGGCGCATAACCTTTTACAATTCCTTTCCGTTTCGGAGTGCAAACACTAACTACGGACTGCACCCTCCCAGAACTTTTCCCGCGTTACAATTCGCGCCCGGGTACCTCGCTGACAAATCGACGGCTAGAATACTGAACCACGTTACTACGCGAAAGGAAACGAACCTATTGCACGAACAAAACCTCGAAAGGAGCCTACCCAATGGCAGACAACCACCAATGAACGCAGACGTTCATTTTACGATGATTGGTCGGGATTTTTCCAACCAATGAAATTTAAAAACTTTCAGCGCGGGTCTACTGATAGACGGCGGTATGGACCAATGGCTATAGAGTAGACGAGAAAAAGGTTTGCCAAAGACTAATTGAGCCAATAGGCAAATACGTCTTTCTATGGCCAAAGCTGGTCGTTCGCCGATGAGGACCTCTCCCGCGCGCACTTTTAACGAATTGAACACATGATTTTGGCCAATTTAAAGGGAACTAGGAATCTGGGAGGGGGAGTATTACGTAATTAAACCGCCAACCCAGCAATGAATCAAAGAGGGCATTCATAAAAACAAGAACATTAGCTCTACATTATTATTTACGGACCCTTTGAAATAAATGTAACGCGACATCTCGGTCTAAATATTATCAACGC
>JAODJW010000040.1:27849080-27876838 GCA_026777045.1 Hyperopisus bebe | reverse complement strand
CAGTACACGTAAGTTAGTGGTTTATTTATTGTTAGTTACTGTAATGTTGCGCTGCTTTATTTGGTTAATCGTCCAGTGAAAAAGGCATTCAAGCAAGAATTGCATTGTAGGTATGACTCATTTCCTGGCACGTACAATTTATCAGGTCAGCATTCACAGTTCGACTTCTGATACTCAGATAGAGTTCTAGGTCAAACTGGTTTGTTCGGCTTTCAAGAAATTCGAGTTCTAGTGAGTTCAAGAACCGAGGTGCCACTGTATATACATACAAACAGCTGCTTGTCTGCTCCTCCAAACAGCAAATTATGAGCTGTGGCTGGATACGCATAGCACACGGGGTCAGGAGCGCCAGCTATGGTTTGGCTCAGCTTTACGTCGGCTAAGGAACATGATCCAAGGGATTCTGAATGCGGTGTGACAGCTGCTGCCAGACGTGCCGGTCCCGGCGTCTCAGAAGTGGCCTCGGGTTTACAGAGAATGGCGCAATAAACGAAAAACATGTAGTCGGTGGCAGCTCTGCAGCTGAAAACAGCTTGTTAAGAAGAGAACGGCCAGCTAAGAGGAAGACCATAAGCAAAAACAAACAAAAAACACTGCTTAGTCCAACAGTGGTGTGCAGAGGTCCTACCTGCTACTAGTTAGGTAATAGATACTAGCTAATAAAGTGTGTGGGGACTGTACTAAGAACTGATGCACACGTGCCATTTGAATTTAGGTAGCAGACTCTAGTTACGCAACATGAAAATGCCAAACACAATGAAACGAGGAGAAAACAGGAGGAAGGTGCCGAGGCAGCACCACCATGCTTACTCCTCCACAAAGTTCTGCTGAGGCCCAATGACGGAGCCCGGCCTGCAGATCCGGATCCAGGCGATAGCCTCGGCCGCCGTCAGCCTGTAATGCTTCATCATGTAGCACCCAATGAGCGTGCCTGTTCGGCCCAAGCCGGCTGGGACACAGTATACAAGAAAAAGAAAATATTCAGGTCCTGTTCTGTGTTCAGATGACTGGGGGGCGGGGGGGGTAAGGCGATCTCACCTTTACAGTGAACAGCGACTGCCCCCTTCGCGTTCTCGCAGATGCTCATGAACCTGCCGACAATGGCGTCGTTGGGCGTGCTCCCGTCCACGAAGAAGAGGTCGTGGTGCTCGAACCCCTTGTCCGTGAAGCGCTTGGCGTTGTACATTTTTTTGTTGAGCCTGATGATTGTGGTCACATTGTGCTTCCAGAAGTATGGGAAGTAGGCCTCTGGTGCATGGAGAGGGTAGCCTTCAAAGGGCAGAGACGAATTAAGAAGAAAATCAGATTGATATTGATATATCAAGCAGTCATTTATATGGTTATTTGCAGATACAATCCATATTCAGCAGTACAGAACATCCCCGAACCATAAACACCAGCAGACCTGCTGCCTCACTGCTTCCCAATAGACCTACTTCTGTAAATCTGAGTCCTTCTTAAATGTCATTAGTGTACATACCATTCTCAATTTTACTCTTGGGATGAGGCCCACTGAAAGCAAGAAACTTTCCAGGAATGATCCAGTTGAAGTCTCCGTTCTCTGCCCTCTACAAATGCAGAAGGAAACAAAACGCGGTATTGAAATGACAACATCTGTTGGCTGTTCCAAAGAGCAGATGGACATCATAAGTAAGAGAAGGGGGTGGGGGGAACCCCCAAAAGACCTCATAATGCTCATATTCCTCCACATCAAAATTTGAGAAGTCAAGCCATCCAAACTGCAAAGCCTGCAAGGTAAGAGGTTTTATCATTAGCTGACAGGTTCATTCTTAATCTGGAATAAGCATTCAATAGCTCTCCAAGCACATATCTACGACAGCACAAATTCCAACCAAGGAGAAGCCTTTGAAACTCTTCCTCCTGAGGTAACACTAACCTCAATAACACAGATCGCTGACCGAGATCTTACCTTATCGACCGCACGCAAACAGTCCAGGATATACAGATTGTACATGCAGGTTCCAAAGGAAGCGTCCCTGCAAAATAGCATTTATAAATGTAGTAAGTATCCAAGCAGATAGGTTGGGTGAACCTATGGTTCAAGAAAACAAAATATTAAAAATGTATTGCTTATTTGATGTAACTGCCACCTCATTTGCAATGCTAAACAAAGGCACCTTAAGTCAATACATGTCAATAATAATTGTCCACCACTAGAATACAGTGTGAAGTACATTTTTAAAGGCAACAAAGCACCAAACATACACAAGCTAATGAAATAACAGGCACCGACAGGTGGGTGTGGTGCCACCTGAACAGGAATCACCTGAATGGCAGGTAGCTGGCGTTCTGAGACACCAGCAATCTGTAGACTTCCTCTGGGGTCTTCTGCAGGTGCATCACCTAAGAGAGGCATTCACAGAAGGCCTGTCAGCTTTCCAATGCAACAAGCACCCAAATCCGTCCCGCTCAACATTTACCCAAAGAAAACACATCATCTAGTTATATTTCAATTACTGTATGGGTGATTCTTATTCTTTTATAAAATTAGACAAATCTTTATAACAAACCTATTTTATTATGTGTTTAGGTGTTGTTTTCTATTACTCTAACAAAGATAAATTAATATTTTTATTTTTTACATCTCTTTAAAGCACCATTTCTCTGGAATATGCGCTCATTTTAGCATGTCCAAAATGCAATGTATTCAACTTCCTCAGTAAACAAACTATAAAATTATAAAAACCAAAACATTATTTATTATTTTGATAGACTAGGGTATACTACCTTTAGAGAAAGAAACAAATCTGGTTAAACTTATTATATAATTACAGAAAACAAAATATGTTCCCACATTCGTTTTCCACCCTGTTAGCCTCTAGTTTCTTGGCTCCCTAAAAATATTACAAATCCATACAGCCATTCCCAGGAAGTGACATTATTTGTTTTTGGGAGGAAATTCAACTGGAAGACTAAAATAAGCTTTAACTGTTACTCTCTCCTGTATTTTTTATATTTTATATTACACACCGGTTTGAGGCACCCTTAAGGTTCCACCCTGTTAGTATATATTATGGGAAATATTTTACTGGAAAAATATGTTTTAAAACATGTCGAAAATAGCTTTTTAAATGCTGATCAGCTGTAGAGTGTGCGCTAGCTAAATGTTGCTCACTCAAAGAGCTAGAGCTAAATTAGCTAGAAATATTCCACCCTGTTAAGTTCCACCCTGTTAGGCTATGTATGGGATATGCAGCCTACCGAGTTGAAATTGTACAAGACTATTTATTATTTTCATTAAAATGACTTGTAGATTTATTATTTGAGTATTTCTTGTGTATGATAATGAATAATGGTATATTGAAAAAGTATTATTAATATTATTATTATTATACGACTGTATATCTTAATTATTTATGTTACTACAGTGGTATTATTACTATTATTAATTGTAGTAGTAGTAGTATTGTTGTTGTTGTGAATCTGAATCTACTTGTTAAGAGGCCTACTCGGTTCCACCCTGTTATATTCTATTCCACCCTGATTTAAAAAATATTCTAATCACGACAGTAAGTGTTTGGTATATCTGTATATTGTTTCGTTCGAGGTACATATAATGCATCTACATATACTTTTATTTCTAATTAATGAAATTCCTCATACAAGACAAAAGGGGGACAAAAAAATGCACGCATTCCATTATTCTGACATTGTACTCTTCATAAAATTAAAACTGTTGCTGCTACAAGAATGAAACTTTTATCACAGCAAAAGGGACACATTGTATCCCAGAACAGTTCAGTATTATTTGACTTGTGCATTATTTAGACTCTGATTACCATGTACATGTCCCTAACAGGGTGGAAAACGTCTGGAGAAATATATACAAAAAAAATCCCATGATTATAATATTTTCAACCCCTGAGTTTGGCAAAGATGCATTCCTCATTGCTAAGTATGGTATAATCCTGACAAAATGTTTAAACCATAAAATACAATCATTCCAAATTTTCAGAAAACAAACAGCCAAATATTTGGTCCAAAACAGGAATCACCCCTATACCAGTGTTTCCCAGTCCTGTCAACAGGGACCAGCAGCTGGGAGGGAGCAAAAACGTGGCGTGTCTGGGGGGTCCCCAAGGACCGGACTGGGAAACACTGCTGTATACTGTTTACCAACTGAATAACCATTACTGCCAGTGATGTGAAAAAAGCTCATTAAAAAGGCAGTTCAAATGTACAATATAAGTTGTGTAAGTGTGCTCAACTATATACTTACAGAATAAGCACCTATAAGGTAAGCAGCATTTGCTTGCTTTTTTTGATCGCCACAGGTGTAGAAAACCATCTTCTTTTTTGCAAGACTGAAAGTCTGGAAGGGGAAGAACATAGAGACAAGTGACATTTTAATAAAGACTTCACCGTAGCACTGGAAGAACTTCAGATCACAGCATCACACTGATGACTGAAGGAAACCAGCTACTCCCTCCTATGGTCACAACTACTAACATCGATGGTAATTGATAAAAATAGCTGCCAGCAAATTTTGTCATTGCATTTTTGCAGTTTTCTGCGTAAATTATATATGGCTCGGTACACACAACGAAACAAATACATTGTTTGACAGAAACAACCTAAATTCATATGTGGATGTTCAAAACAGAAAACATTATACTAATTGTGACTGAGTCGGTTACGGCTAATGCTGGTTGCTGTCTATCATAATCAGCAGAACATTTTGGTTTCCGAAATGTCACACCAACAGTCCTATACTGTCTTTCGGCTCTGTTATACCGAACTCAAATGTGTTGTAGAAGACACATCCAACATGTTAACTTATTTGAGACATCAATAGAGTGTGGGTATGACCAGAGGCAGAACAGCCTTTGCAAGTTAGTCCCCCCAGGGCATCTAAGGTACCTTTGCCAAGAAATTCAGGCTGAGCTAACAGAGTAACTACAGCTAGTGTTGATCACTACAGATATGCAACCACACTCAGTAGAAGAGAACGTGGGATTTAGTTCATTATGATGGAGTCTTGTTTTTGAATTTAAAATTTTACAATATGCAAATAAGCACCTCTTAGGCTACATTCACACTGCAGGACAAATGTGGCCCAAATCCGATTTTTTGCTGATATGTGACTCAGATCGCAGTTTTTCATGACAATGTGAACAGCACAAGTCACATGGAATCTGATTTTTACAATTCCGATTTGGGCCACTTCAGTATGTGGTCATAATTCGGATACAGGTCTGATTTTTTGCAATGCGACCTTAGTCTGGACAGCGAAATCGGAATTCACGCGACTTTTATGCAGGGGCGAAGCCAAAAGGGTGGCAGGGGTGGCAATTGCCACCCCCAGTGCCACCCCGCTGGAAACGGTAAACATTAAAATATACCAATGAGGAGATCGGGCAAAGATTTGAGTGGAAAATTGTAATTTCCGAGTGGCCCTGAAGGCATCCCGACACAGCAGTACCCTGTGCGTGCTGCTTACTGACATGTCATTGGCTAAAAGCTCTGGCAATGGCACGCGTTCCTACATGATCCAAAACACACCCGCGGTATTGATAACAGCAGGAGTTAAGCAGGAATTTATAACATATTACACTGTATTACCTTCTTAATGAGGTGGCCACACACTTGCAGTACATAAAAAATAGCAGCATGAAAGCGTTGTGCACTGTCTGCTCCATGTCTCGTTTAAATTAGCCACTAGCCCTGCTTGTGCTGATACAGTCTTTTAGACAGCGCCTCTGTATGTATGTATGTTTTAGTGCACATGCTGAATTATAGTGTTTTATTTTAGCAAAGCTAGTCCTTGCTTGAAGTCTGTGTGGTAAGTGTATATGTGGAGAACCAGTCGTCAGTTTTCCACTGCATGGAAGCAGGGTATGCATGTCACATTAAAGCTTTGAATCAACTTCACTATACTATAATGTAAGGGTTTAATTAGCTGCCTAGATTCATTAATTTAATTAATTAGATCAGGCTTGGTGTTTATGAGTTTGTAAATGTTTGTTGTGTTTATTCAGCAAACATTTACAAACTCATTGTTTATTAGGAGTGTGTACGAGAAAAATATTCAGGCAAAACTGGAAGGCTCATATCGTAACCGGGCAGTTTTCAAATCAATGAAGTGACGTCTGTTTTTTCGCATGCCCGTCATTACGTCTTTGTTGTTTTGTGCGCACGTGGGCCAGTTCAGTATAGTGAACCGTTCACATTGAAATCTGATATTGCCCTCAATAAAAAGAGTGAACAGGCAAACAAAAAATCCGATCTGAGCAGGAAATCAGAATTGAGCATTAAGGCCTGCAGTGTGAACATGCTTTAGGTTTCGTAATTCAGACCCACCTACAGATAATTTGTAAACCAAAGACGAGTTTTCCCATTAATGTGTTTGCAGTTTTAATAATAAATAAATGCAAAACAAATTCTGTTTTCCCTGCTGTGCTGAAATTGCACCAAAATGAACTCAAGACTGAGCTTTGCACCATTAATGCTGGTGTGTCGAGTATAATTATTAGCATGCAAATGTGGCGGAGACCACAGGTTCATCAGTGGAGGGTTAGTTATGTTTCTCTTAAGAAATGTTACATTCAAGCTTGATCAAGCTTTGACCTTGCTTTCTACACCACTTTGTCACATTAGAGATTCTCTCCCCTGTGTAAAACATTATTATCACTGTGCCTTAAAAAAAATACCTCAATGTTTTTTAAATAAAGAACTTGCACTTTTCTTTAAAGCCTGTGTTTTGGCCCAACTAACTAATCGCCTGATCACATGAATAACTGGTTATGAAAATAATCATCTTTTTGCAGCCCTACTCCCTTGCATAGGATGTATTTGGTTAACAATTAATAAAAGACTCTAAAACCATGGTAAAAGACTCTCTCTCTCTAAAACCACTTCCTTTCACTACAGAGAACAGTACACCAGCTCTCCTCATAGAAAACAAGCACAGCAAATTATGGACAGAAGTGTAAAGAAACCTGCTGGTATATGGACATGGGATGATGAAGTAATTTTTCAAGTAGAAAGTAACGATCTTAAATCCTCCAGGATCTGACCTTTAAAGCATTAAATACCCAGACATTCCCAGAAGCTGCTAACATGCCTTCTGTTTCCTAAACCCTTTAGTCTGTTAGCACAGAACTGCACATCTTGCCATGCTACATGTTTCAAAATAAAATTTACCTTCAATTTCTTGTTCAGCTTGCAACAGAAACGATAAAACATGGCCAAGTTGAGAGGACCAAAGTCCGCATAAAAGCTGTGGTAAACATGAAAAAAGGATTATGGCGATTTTATGATGGCTCTTATGTAATATAATAAAAAGAGAGAACACATCGTAAAACATCGTAATCATGGGAAGGATTCTGCAATTCGTATCCAGAGTGATAGGAAATGTACACATGTACGGACTTTGTCTTCACCAGGAATGACTGCTACTTTCTGCGTGTACACTTCATTTAAAAACCGGAAACAAGACCAACCCCACTGCGCCGATCTTTTAAGATTTTGAAAAAGCAATGTAAAATAGACGATTCTCTGTGTTGTTTGCAGTAATACATACTTCTCGTAGGACAGCTCATCGTCTATACAGAAGCAATGTCTTTCGGCAGTGCTTTTAATCCGCTGTTGAAGGATGGCAAAATAGAGCTGATCTGAAAATAAGGGACAAGGGAATAGGGGACTTTTAGAAAACAGCCAAACAAAGCAGGGGACTTTAACATCAGCCAGTTTAAAACTGCCTGCGGATCTCCAAGTCATGGCTGTTTTCACAAACTTCGCTCCAGCCGTAACAGAAGCAGTTAAAGTCCATTTTCAGGTAACTCCTCATTGACAAAATGTTTTAAAATACAATCCCCGCGGTGTTCAAAAAGAACCATGCGTGAAATTCAAATTTGAATTCTCATTTCCGCAAACGTCACGAAATGTTGTTAAACCACCCATTCATCCTACATTTACAAAAGTAAGCACAAGTAGCATTGCATTAGACTACACTTACCTGGAATAAATTCAATATCATTTAAAAGTCCGCTGTCTTCAGTCATTCTTCTGCAGGACTTTGCTCTTCCTCGAAAGCTCACTACTTAGTTTTCTTGTTCTTAAAAGGGCTTATTTATTGATTGAACTAAATTACCCTCCAGGCGTCACGTGCGCCAGCTATCTCCACATTTCATGCACAGCGGGATTTTATTTCTAACGCGGTAATCGCGTTTAAAAACGGTTTAACCAGACAGATAGCAAGTTAGCCATATACGCAACGCCAAATAACGGGGGACTGAGGTAGTCATTAAACCGCACAGTATGGGTTATAGCATTTGAGCCAAACGACCATGTCGCGGAAAGCGATGCGTGTCCCTAGCTTCTCCTCAAGTCTGCGATGCGAACAATAACTAATCAGACCCACTAAAAGAAACGCTGCACATGTGCGTCTTAATACTGCACAACAGAAAAGTGAAAGCCGCATACCAGACGTCTTAGATGCTGAAGGGCTAACGCCCCTTCGCAACACCCATGCAAATACTGTGGCCATTTTAGAGGAAGCCCATTGGCTCAGGCACCGGGTAAACGGCACACTTTGGTGCTGTTCTCACGTCAGTCATTCTACGCCTTGTTTTACGATTTTAACTTCTGCCGAGCAGCCACGGAGGATTCTAATTGGAAGGCTGCCCAAGCCGTTGCTAGGAGAAAAGCTCCCCTTGACCAATAGAAAATAAGCGAGGACTCGTTTATTCACTTCAATCCTCGCAGTTGTTTTAAAGGACTCACAGGCCGAAGTGACTAGTCGGCTGACGTAGCATTGTTACACATTTCGTCAGTTAACTTAAAGTTAGGCCGGCAAGTCAAGAAAAGAAAAAGAATTATGCCTCCGAGAATGTGACAAACAACATATGTATGTGTTTACGATTGCTTTTTCAGAACACAACCATCTTATAACCGATTATCCTGTAGTATATCCCAGACAGCGTTAGGTACACGGCTAGGGTTCTGGAGTTAGGATTCGAACCCATATCTTACAGGTGTGAGGCAACAATGCTGCCCATACCCAGTACTGACAAAATGTCTAAGTACTACGTCTGCAACAGTTTTCAAGTGTATTAAATCCCCAGAAAGACATGAAATAATTTAAAACGTAATTTAACAATATGCGCATTATACCGAAACGCTTTTTATATAGCGGCATCGCAACAACTAATGAGCAATTAACTGCTTACAAAAGGCATGTTTCGGATTTACATCATAATGATTTGTTGAAGTGGGTTTCTTCCGAATACGAGCGCACATCTAATAAAAATTGGCCTACAGCTGCTTCACAGAATTACGACGACTACTGCGTGCAAACTTACCAGAACAAAAGAACATAACAATGGCTTGGCTTGTTTTTTGTCATAAAATCTATATATGGTTACTTAAACTCTGTACTGAAAAAGTATACTCATTCAAGTATAATAATAATAATAAATAATAATAATATTAATAATGATAAATAATAATAATTTCAAGTTCTCAAATAACAAGAGCCTTGAATCGTTAGTCGAAATGGAGAATGAAATTGCTGAAAACGTACATTTCAGAAGAAAAGATTTTCAAAAGTCAAGGTAAATACAGCAGGGGTCATGTCCACTTAGCAAATAACCACATTCCACATAGTCACTAATATGGTTAGACTGGTTTGCACATTAAAATTCAGATTAGCGAGTGTTCCTATATTTTTTTCATTATGCGACATTCTGTGATTTACTTTAGATATATTTTGTGACGATTTACTCTAATTTCGGCAACTTAAATACGACTAGTACTAGTAACGTAGTACGCTTTAGTTTTCTGACGAATTGTCAAAATGAAAAAAAAATCAGTAGTTTTATTTTGTTTAAAAGAGCTTTTTATAAGCTACAAGTAATGTTTTTATATTTCGGCGATTGCAGAACATAGCGCTTTTTAAATAACCTACTATAATTACCGTTAAACATTTTTTTACAAGAAAGCGTAGGATAATGAGGTTGAATAATCATTTAATGGTAACCCTCTTTTAAAAAAAGTATACCGTTGGTTATATGCACAAAAACCAACTTGCCTGCAAATTGACCCTTGGGGATTTCAGATTTACGCTTAAAAATGAGCACCACTAAAGAGTGGGCATAGTTTACCCTGAGTATGTGTATTTACCGTAGAAAACTGGTGGTGTCGCCATTTTAGGTCAAAAGCTGGCATTGACATTAAAAGCGGCGCCGGCTTCTTTTAGGAGAGGGTTTAAGCTTTTGGGTAATTAGGAGCGGCGGCGTCTGCGTTTTCCGTGTCTTACCTGTAATACAAATGTAAATATCGGATCTGGGCTCCGCCTCTTCGCGATCGGCTGCACGATGCTTTTTCCTGCTTTCCGCTCGCCGCCTTTCGCTTTTGCGCTTCATCCTTAATCTATGCACGTCCGTGAGTCATTTTCGTTAATGAGAGCGCGAACGGCCGTGGGTTCCGTGAGCCCCAGCCCTCCACTTGTAGGGTGGCCGTCCGCGGCGCTTCAGCTTTCCTTCTTCCGACGATCGAACGCGGACAACTTTGTATACCCGGCGTGACGTCAGCGATGCCGCGCTCTCCGCGAAGTGGAGCGGCCGCCAGTGAGGCGCGCGGTGCCGGCGGCCTGAGACTGTGCCGGAAAGTCTCCGTAGTCCGTGTCGGGTCACGCGGAATCCGCCTGGAGCTGCAGCCCTCACTGCGGTCTGTGTCTCCGGGTGCTTAGCCATTCGCGAAATACATCGGTCACTAATCAAATCCTGTAGATGACCGTAAAAGTACTGAGAGAACCCAAACAGTGAAATCCACTCAGAGATGGAGACGGATGCATTTGAAATGAAAGCAGCTAACGGTTGATACAGAAAGAAAGAAACACAAATAAGACACAGTGGGAGATCAAATAGTAAAAGAACATAAACAAGGAACAATTCTCACAAATAAAAGGCAAGGCAACTCTTCAGCTACAGCAGGCACCGCCGGCGAACTACCCCTGATGTGTATATGCGTAAACAATGGAAGTAAAGAAATAAAGATTGTCCATTTACAAATGTTATATATTAACCAGAGGCGGCTCCTCCATAGGGGTAGAAGTGGTACTACCTCTATTTTTAGATTAAATTATGTAGCAAGTAACTTTGAAATAAGTCATTACTAAAACATTTTAAAACACATTTTTTCTCTTTGGAAAAAAATCACTACTGTAATATTAGAAAATGTACTATCTTCTTGCTTTATCAAGTTTTTCTTGACACCAGCAAATAATAATAATAATAATAATAATATATAAAAACTTCCAGAGGCGTGAGCAAGCCTGACAGTGCCTGCCACGCGCCAGCTGGCCACTGATGTCCCTCATACTGGTCTCCAGGTGCACCCTTTTGTTGCCTGGGACGGGCTCCAACCCCTCCCACCCTTTTCTCGTTACATGTACATATGTATTGCTAGATATCTTCTTGTCAATCAAAAATTCAATATTCTCTTTGCCTTGCAGTGATTATTTTACTTCTTAGACCATAGGTAAAGCCTTTAGAACTACCATTTTCTTTTACACCTAACATTCCCAGATATCTAAAAAAGCCAAAATATCCGTCAATAGGCCATTATTCAACAAACACAATGACAAGTTTTGTCTTGTATAATTCCTTGCTGGCACTAATGTTTGGAGGTTATTTATGTATCTCAACTGAATGCATCAGGTAGCAGTTAATAATCTTAGTAATTTGATCCATACATCATGGTATGGAGTAATATGCCTCCGGTATTTATTTTGCAGTAAATAATTATTGTAGATAGCCAACCCATTATATTTTGGTTTTCTTAGCTGTCTCTCCTTTACCGTGTTTGATACTGCAAAATATTATGCCTTTCAGATTAAAGTTTACAATTTGAATCTAACAATCCATAGAGAGTGAAAAAAGGATGTTATTCAGTGCTGCTACTTTCAAAAATAAAATCAAAGGACCAAATGAACTGGTACAAACTTTTCTGTCACCTGTGTGTGTCTCTCTCAGCTAAAACTGCATGGCACATTTATTGAATTATGCCCTTATATAATATCTTTTCCTTGTCTTGTGTCCAAAATACGTTCCTTCGGCCCAGTATTAACAAAACTGTATTCACTGGTTATGTGTTACTTTTTACATTTGTGTAGTTTTACCATACTTTTTACATCAGAAATTACATCAAAATTCAAATTAGTTAAATTTAGCACCTTTATTAAATGGACAGTGTCTTAGAGTTTTACTGTAGAATACAGTATTTTATTATATTATTATATTACATAAATTAAAATTTTGTTTAAATGAAAGGGGTGCATGTATAATTATTGTTCTAATTATAATCCAGCATAGGCAGAATAACTTAATGCAGCATTCATATTCCACAACAGCCTTCTGAGCAGAATTCCTCCTCATTGTTGCATAATGTTGGTGGCCTAGACATCAATTATCCGGGGCTGATCGCCGAAATCAACAGTCTGGATTCCTGCCAACTGCAGCAGCCAGTTGATGGGCATGTGATCCAGGCGGTTCATGTCAAAATGAGCAAAGTGAACTTCAGACCCTGAAAGGGGACAATGGCAATGTAATGGGTGAGACAGGCTGAAACAAACTCTGTCAATAAAAGGTATCTCGATAATACTAAATGCACACAGCTCATACGCAGTATTTATAATGCATAAAAGATCTGCTTTTACTCCCAGTGTAACAATTAAAATATGAGTGGTTATTTCCATATGGAATGGTGTTCATTATAACGATTAAAAGTTTTAAGGTTCATCATTTTCTGAAGTATATGTATGAATATCTTACTAAAGCTAACTAAAATCACCATCATTTAAAATTTTATTGAAGGATTCTCCTTTCAATTACCAATCCAGAATCACACAGCACCCTGTGGACTTCTCACTATAAGTTATATTTTATTAAACTAAAATCTGTCCAATCTTGTATTGCTCTTCTTTGAAAGATAATTGCACCTGGGCCAGCAATGAGGGCCCCTCCCTGCTGATGGGGGTCCCCTTGGAAGTCAAAGGCTGGGCTGGTCATGGCCCTCCAGATGCTCCTCACACTGCCAGACAGTAAGCTGGACTTGACGTGGGGGCTGCGTGAGGCTGAGGGCGAATACACCGGCACAAATTCAGCTGCAGGCTGGAAATGTGGCTGACAGCAGGAGTCAGGCAGAGAAATGCAATAAAGGGACAAAACAATACAAATGCATAATAAATCTTCTTAAATTTCCCAGGCAGCAGGGCAGCTCCCTGGATGGGCTGCTATTCAATTGCAGGACAGACACGCATATACACACAGACTAGGGATGAGTCTGCATTGTTGAATATTCAAGAATGTGTATGAAAAAATGTTAAAACTGAATAAGAAATTAGGTATTTAAAAACATTATTTTGCAGTAATGTAATTAGTTGTGATTAATCTGTTTTTTTAATGTTATTATTTAATAGGTTTAATAAGTTAAGTTTTTTTTGTTCTGAAGTTTAAAGTGTCGCTAAATTAAAGCTGCTTAAAGTGTCGCTAAAATAAAGCTGCCCAAGAAGGTGTCATAAACAATATTGTACCTCTGCAGTTTAATTTCAATTTCAGAATTACTTTTAATGCTTTAACTTACCCTTTTGCAGCAACTATTGATGTCTCATTTTGAAGGACGCCTGGACATTACACGATGCTATTGACATCACATGTTATGCACATGCAGTTGTCGCATTGCATGGACCATGATAATCACCTGGTTTGAGACTATTAAGAAGTTATGCTAAAGCATATTTCTTCTAGCATAGGAATTAAAACTTATCAGACTTTGCAGTTTTAATGATAATTACTTTTTGAGTTTTTTCTTTCATATGATCATTGTATGCACAATCATAATCATTCTTGTCCTTGCTATTTGAGTGACTCATAGACAATTTAACAAAAGCCAGGGTTTGCACAACTTGTGGCAACACCACTGACTTACTCGATCATTTAGTCCACATCTCAAAATTCAGCTGTTAGAGTGAATTAGAATGACTACTTGCCTTTCCCACCAAACATAGACTCCATTGGTAGATAACAATGAGTTATATATAGTTATAGTATAGTATAGGCTATAGTTTATTTTGGGTTATAGTTAATGTTCAACTAATTTTTTTTGTTTTATAAATAGTGCAATTATAAAATATTGCAACAATTAAATTTCATACATCACAATGTGAATTTTGTCCAATATAGTTCAGCCCTATTTTGTATGTAAATAGGTTAATAGTGTTAAAAGTGAAGAAATCGCCATTTGCCATAACCGCCCAAGGCACAGGCTATTAAACGTTACTGCGCTTGACCTACCTCTTCATTTCAATTTAATTTGAGTTCCATTTTAATTTATTTAACTTAGGCCTACTTTTTAATGTGGTACATTTGCAGTTATGAGCAATATCTCATTTTGTATGGAAATTTCATATTTTTATCCACATGTGTGTGTTGTTGGTTGGGGTGAGAGGTGGAGTTAATTGGATGTTATTCAAATAAAAACTGGGAAAAGAAGCAATTCTGACCATCCTTAAAACAGACAGACTCATTGACACATTCCGTGTGATTTAGAGATGGTGCCTAGCCTGTCTGCATGTTTTTGAACAGTGGGAGAGGACTAGAGGATATAACACAAAACCTCTAAGCAGAAGGGGAACAAACAGTCTATACACAGAGATTTGGCTGCACCACTTAAGCTCCCAAGGTGCTATACAACATGCTGCCCCAGGATATCACCCCTGCCTGGAAGGTTGAAGGGAATATACAGGATCAGCTCTTCTAGTTACTATATTATTATATTGATGCCAAACTCAAAGCCCTAAGTGTAAATGACTTTATTAATATTCATCTAGATGAATGCTTATTTCCTTAAAGGGCGGTGGGGCTTCAGAATAATTTCCCGGTAGTAAAATGAATTTGGATTCATGTCAGTACACAATTTCAGCGTGTTTTGAATGGTAAAAAAGTCAGGATAACCCCAAGTACCACACACTACTATTCGGTTACCTGAGTGGGTAGCTGATTCTCCTCTCTTCATCCCCAGCTTTTTATAAATGTGTCTCTCAGGATCAACATACATTTCATGGCGATACTCTGTCAGGGAGCAGAAAGACTAAAAATCGGAAATAGAAGTAAGTTTTATTCCAACTGCCAATCACTTTTGTCATAATTCATAGACTAACCTAAGTACAGCATAACAGCTTCTCTAAATTAATATGTGGCCGTAACTTGTGATTTTCATTATACTGCAATTGCTGCCCAACCTTAACCCTACTTATTTTAATGATAATGAATCAACTATTAATTCTTTATAATAGACATTTGAGCTAAAATCATACCAATAAGTTTCAATTAGGTGATGTCTGTTTTCCATGCTTTCTTGTTCACATCAATTATTTTTGCATGAAGTGATTCAACACCAGGCTATATTTTAATACCTGGATATGAGCATGGGAGGACTGCCCAATCACCACCAACCTCACACCAGCGTCCTGGGAGAAACAGAAACAAGTATAATACTCTACATTTATTTAAATCGGAATTCAGTTAACCTGAACCATTTTTAATCTGTAACCGTGTGTAGAACGTTTCAGTAACCTTTCAGGCAGATTATTATACTGTCACCAAACGCATAAATTCCGACGCATCAGATAAATGTTAAAATAATACTTTAACAATAAACAATGCATAATATTCATGTTGGGAATTCCCAAAATCAAATTCCTCTAGTGCTTACCGTGAGTAAACTCGAGGGTATTTTGGCCAAATCCTCAACATATTCTTTGCAAGCGTAGCACAAGAAATTCTAAAATAATAATAAATAAACTTTTAAACAGTTAAATCTTACAGAAATTATAGGAGACTGCCGTTCAATCGCATCAATCCGCCGTGGACTGTAGATACGCTTTCAAAACCCCGAAGTGTTTAATTCCACGTAACATTATTCCCATTTTACAAAGGTTGAGGAAACTAGTTACTACAGTAACTTTACGTGTACAGTTCAAGGATATCAATATTAATTTACACTAAATACTTCTTCAGAAGATGAGAATCATATTTACAATTACGATATTATACACTCGATCCAGCCCCCACAGACCAGCAACTTCCGGCAGAAAATATATACAGACGCGCTTTTAAAGTTACGCTGCAGTTATTAAACGGTTCACGATACAATCTTTATCTCATGGTTGTCGCAAATCGAATTAAATATTATGAAATTATCAAAGTTACTCACCCTAACAAAAATGATGATCGTTTTCTTGTCCTTATATAAATCTTTGAATAGAAAACGGCCACCGTGTCGATCGTAAACTAAATAATCGTCGACGGCCGAAATATTCACATTAATCGGAGGCTTTATCGTTGCTTGCTGGTTTCTGACGATTTGATGTATTACTGGGGGATGGGCAGCCATTATATTTTTCTGGGTTGCATTATTTCTCCCCCAAAAAACCAAAACAATTAAAACAAGGCAAACATAAGCAGTTTTTGGACTTGCTGGATGCTTAATGGTTCCAGGAGCTCCTTTCGGATTCTGGGATCCACGCCCACTTTCCCCCAAAACACTACACTGATGTCGGCATTCCTACTTAGCACTCGATCACGGCGACTTTGTATTTAATTAAATGTTTTCATTTTAACCAGTTCCTCTTCAGTAATATAGACAATCAGCTGTTCGTGTTATTTTAGTTTATGTTTTTCGGATCTGTTGGTTCACTGTATGCAACTTTCCCGTTCATGTCTCAGATGAGAAAAAATGGCGTGAGTGTGAGTGAAATATAAAACTTACATACAGTGAAAAAAAACTTCGATTTATAAGTTTAAGTACGCAATTTTGAATTTGCCCATAATATAGTATTAGAAATATGTAATTATTAAACATAATATCTTTGTTTCACTTAGTAATAAGTACTTAATTGTTTATAGCTCTTTAGTACCTTTAGCCTTCAATTATTCTTTCGATTTACGCATCCCATATGAGCAAGATCAGGTATAGGAAACAAAGTCACCTATAGCTGTTTCTCGAATTATGTGATAACACAGGAGGAATCAGCATTAACAAATCATATCAGCATAATAAAACAACAGTAAATTGGGCAGAATATTAGGCGTATTGTGCGCTACATTAACATAATTCACAATAGACTTAGGACAATTGTCATTAAAATCCAAAAGGCCATAGGGTAGGCTGACTTTCTGCACAGCATCACTTACTTTGGTCATAAAAATGATGTCACCTCAACTGGTGTTTGAGACATTGACTGAAATGTGCTTTAAAACCTTTAGCACTTTGGTTGTCAGAGTCCAGGCATGAACCTCAGTGTAACTACTGAGTAATGATGTTTGAAAGACAGGTTTGGTTTATTTTGGAATCATTAGCAACTGTTAGGCTGGGATGGATTTTAGTAGCTTAATAGTTCCTTGTATGACGATTTCTTGTTTTTAAATTTAATTATAATTGCTTACAAGGTGCCTTTATTAAAATTTACTTAAGCATCTTACCATTTTATAATTATTTTTTACAAAGATGGAAGCTTAAGCAGTTTTGCTTAAAAACATTAGTAAATTTTGGGGGACCAATGGTATGTGCAGCTGAGTCTTAGTAGCATAATCATAAACATCCTTGTTAAAACATTGACCTAAAACAATTCTTTCCACAACGTAGAATCTTTATATGACAATATCTTCATTTATATGAGATGCAGCAGGAAAAACAATAAATGCATTAAATTACAATTAGAACTATTATTCTGGGTAAATATTACTGTGGAAGAAACATGATACAAAAGTTCAATCATTTAAAGTTCATTCTTAAGGTTATATTTCGCCTATACAATTACATTCTCTATTTCACTCCCTCCAGTGTTTTCAGGATTTATCCAACTCGATTTTGGCATCTCGATCCAAGGTGGTTGTCCATGGTGTGAAAGTGTGTCATGTGATATACTGGCATATTCTCCAGGGTATTCCAATCCCTTGTGCTCTACTGTCTGGGCTACAGTCCCCATACCCCCTGGGCACTCTATACTGGATAAAAGATTGGAAGATGGATACATTATAACTATACAATACCAATTACTGTTAAGTTGCTCTACAATGCTGCTCCTTGTAAATTATGTAGGCCTATAGCACTTGTACTGTTTTTTTATTACTGAGGTGCTTTAACTATAATACCAATCCATAGGGAGCAGTAATAACGTAAGATTGAAAAGAAAATTAATGTTCAGCATGTCCTTGAATATTCTGACAAACTGCGGTCTGAAATACCAAGAACATTAAATAACGATGTAATTTTAAAAAAACAATTAAAGGCAGAAAGTGCCAATTCTTTCGAAAGTAGTAAAAGTGAGTTCAATACATGAATAGGAAGAAAAACATGAATTACTGATTCACTTTACTGCAGGGTAAGAATATAGCTTTACTTATAAACCAACTGATGGACTTCGTTTATTGACAAGATGCATGGTTTGGTAAATAAAACCAGGGCTGTACGATGACAGTCACCCTTCACCAATCGCTCAGCGAGCCTCCGTTGAGAATCGTGAAAACTATCCAATGACTGCCAGAGCGGGGGCGGGACTTCCGCTCAGAGCTTTATTCCGGAACTCCTTGTAGTGAAATTAGAGGCACTGTTTTATGTATGTGGTGGTCCGTAAATACAGATACTGGGTTTCGTGTCGAAACTTCGGGACCACCGTTTTTTCCGACGCTAACAAATGAGAGCCCGGGACGAAGGTGGTCAGCACGGTGCCAACTGGTGAGGAGACGCTGTTGTACACTGGTTTCAGCACCAAAGCTCGCAGCTAGCTAGCTGTCTGCTTAGCTTGGTAGTGAGGGGCACTGCGTTTTACATTCGGTGTTAGAAAGTTTCCTTACATGTTACTCTTTTACTACTTTTTAAGCGATGCAAACTGGCCCCTTACACCTTTCAGGTGTTTTAATAGCTTTTCAGATGTTTGAATTCTATAGTTTAAGTAGCTATTAGGTTTATATTAGCCTTATTTTTCTCAATTACAACAGCTGGCTTGGATTTTAATAGTTGTACTGTAAATGTAGATGTATGTGTTTCTGTCAAAAATGGATGACATCTAGCTATTTATTAATACCGTCCCTCAAACCTGCTGGAGATTTAGTATTTAGTAAATACGGCTACAGGATCAGTTTTCCAAAAACCAGACCTTTCAAACAGCACGTAGTGAAGCGAGCTCCTTCAGATGCACTTTAGATGGATATCCTTCCCAAGTTTGGGGAGCTCCCTGTCATGTGGTCGGAAGAAATGGGAAGTTAAGTGGCTCCGTTATAGCTTCTTTATACATGTACGTTAGTGATTCCATGGTGCCAGTATATGATACAGTTTCTCCCAAATCTTTCCTAATGTGACTTTGCCCTTTTGGTGTCCGCATGCCATGTAACATTGCTTTAAAATTGTTGTAAAACTCTCTTGAGATTTTGGTGGAATCCCGTATGTAGCTGAGTGGTTAAGGCATTGGGGGGTTTCCCTGAGTAGGTTCAAACCTTGCACATAGTGACATGAGGTTGTTTTCGGGCATTGGTGGCATAATGGTTAGGGAAGCATGCTTGAGATTGAAAGGTTGCCTGTTTGAATCCCCAAGCTGTCACTGAGGTTCCCGGAGCAAGGTACCACCCCAACTCACTGCTCCCTGGGTGCTAAATAATAGCTGCCCACTGCTATGTCACATATGGGTTAAATGCAGAGGGCACATTGCTTTGTTGTGTGCTCTGTGCTGGGGTGTGTCATCAATGACAGTTAATCACATAATCATGTTAATTTTGGTCCTTTATATGTAATGGCCTCTACTACATTAAATGACAAGTAACCAAGCGGACCACAAAATTGTGCCATCCATATGGGCACCTTCAATGTTCCATGGTGAGGCAGCATCACCTCAAAGACCATCTTCTGTGGTGTCAGATTTTGGGGAAGACAGTAGTTATGTAAGCACAGGGCAAAGCTGCTCTTACCAACATTAAATACCAAGTTCCCTGTGGAATGGGTGAGGGACTTGTCTTTACATTTCTGTCATTTGTGTATATGTTGTAGCACTGTGTCTCTGTGAGCATTGTGGTCTCACACCTCCTGGGCTTTGAGTCCTGCCCCGTTCTGTAGTATGTGAGTGTATGACCTGTGATGACCTGGCATCACATGTAGCGTGTTCCCCTGCCTTATGTCCTGTGGTGCCTCGGAGAGGCTTTAGGTTTATGGCTACTCTGTGTCAGATAAGCATGGAGTTAGGAATGTTGGATTCATTTATATGTCATTGATGTTTGAATCCCTTGATGTCAGTATGACCAAATTATGTTTGTTTATTATGTTGTGTGTGTGTATTCAAGGCCTCGTCTGTAGGTGATTGTGTAGCTTAGCTGTCCGTATTCCATATTCTTCTCATGCTTCATTTAATCATTTGTGTTGTATGAGTGCTTAACATACCTATAGATAATCTTTGTTAAATGGATAAATGGTCATATCAGCTATGTTATGGTGCCACTATAGACTCAGTCCATTGAAAATAAACTTAGTTCACTGACACTGATTCTTAGAGTGCAAGTTTCATTACATGAAAGACGTTTCCTTGGCTGTCTGTGGTAACCCAGATTTTTAAAATAACTAACAGGACTGCCCAGTAACCGTGTACTAGATAAATGACTGGAAGATGGATGGATAGATGGATGAAGGGATAGGTGGATGGATGGATGGATGTACAGACACATATAGACAGAAAGTCAGACAGACAGGTTGACAGACAGACTATTGAGCCCAGTAGAAATTTTCGCTGCATATAGCAGCAGTAAAACAAAATGCACAGATTCAAAACCATCAAGACAAATAGCAAAAACAGCACACATTGGGAAAACAAGGTCATACACAGTGAAGACATCTAGGCCTCTGTTTCTTTATTTATGTACCTGCGTTGTCTATAGTCATACAGTTATGTTCAGAGTCATGATCTGTTTCTAAAAGCTGTCTAGGCACATGTCATGGCTGGCGGGAGGGCAGGCATATCTGGAGGAGGCATTGTAGTGCTTGAGGGCAGATGACAGAAAATCTCTCCAGTAGGGCTTCTTTGCACACCATGGTGGAATGAGCTAGTGGCTAATGGTGCTCCGTGAGAGCACCCCATGGAGCGGATGGGCAGAACTGTACATGATATTCTCAGATTCTCCATTCTGTTCTCTGCAGCTGCCTCCAGTGAGTTCCAGGCCAGTCCAGTGATGGCTTTCCTCATGAGCTTGTTCTGGTGATTGGCATCACCTGAACTTTGCTTGGCTTCCCATTAGACCACTGTGTAGAGAATGTCATTGGCCACTATGAACTGGCAAAGCATCTCCAGCAGAGAAGCAGAGACTTGAGCCTTCTCAGATGGTGGGTTCTGATCTGGCCTTTCTTGTTCAGTGCCACTGTGTTTGTCCACTCAGTCCAGTCTGGTGTCCATGTGCACTCTTAGGTGCTTGTACCACAGCAGCACCTTGACTTCCTTTGTGGATGGTGGCTGGTCTCATGGACTCTGCGTGCTATAAATCCACCTGTTGCTTGCTGCGGTTGAGCTGCAGTCCTCCAGTAGCCTCTATACTCTGACTCATCTCTATTGTCGATGCACTCTACAATAAGGAAGTCATCAGTAGACTTCTGTGGGTGGCATCAGCTGGTGAACTGGCAGTCCCTCATGTCAGTGGTGGTCGGGAACGGAGGCGGGATGGATCCCTGAGGTGCAGTAGTGTTCCTCACCACTATCTCCGACACAGTCCTGGAGCCTAACATATTGTTGCTTGTTGGTCAGATAGTGCATGATCAAGGTGACTGTGGGGGCATCAAGCTGCATTTTCCTGAGCTTGTGGCCCAGTTGGAGAGGCTGGATGGCATAAAAAGCACTGGCAAAGTAAAATACCATGATCCTGACTGTGGTGCTGACTGTGTCCTGGAAGCTCTGTGGAGCATGTGTCTCAGAGCATTGTCCACACCAATGTGTGCTTGGTATGGGATCAGAGGATCCATGTGGTCTGTGACTGGTAGTCAGAGCTGTTCCAGGAACAGTCTCACTAAGGTCTTCATGGTGTGAGAAGTGAGAGCAACTGGTCTGAAGCAGCCTTATAACTGGACTGTGCTAAGCGGTACCACAAACCTTGTGGTTGCAACTGGACTTTGTGCCACAAAGACATACATTAAAGAAATTTGACATTTCCAGATGTTGCTGTATATCTAAATAATACAGACACATTGTACTCTGATTGTTGCAATTCTGCAGCATTGTCCCTCTGTGCTGTGATTCATATAACTACTATTATGCTCTTGAAACTGGACTGACCTTTGTTTTTCTCTGTTTAAATTGTCTCTCTTCACAATGTAGAGTCATCGTGAGTTTTCTATATGGGCCATCTTCTCTCGAAAAATGGTAATCGCCTGAAGAAGAAGAAGAAGAGGAAAGTGCAGAAGAAGAGCAAGTGGAGGGACTGCTTCCTGCAGGGGCCGTGCATGCTCTGCTTCATCGTCCACGGCAACAGTGACGACGAGCGCCTAGAGAGTAGTGCCGCCCGGCTTGCCGAGCGCTACACCGCGCTGAGCTCGCCCGAGGATTGCGCCCGATTCCTGTTGTCACCCCCGGAGCTTGCCATCTGGGAGGGCCCGGGCAAGAGCCTGCTGTCTACCGTTCCCGCCAAGCTCATCGCCCCCCCGGTGCTCTTCTGCGGCACCGTGCCCTCCGTGGCTGCCGACTACTCCGACATGGTGTGTAAACGCAAATGCGGGGAGCTGCGGCGCTCTGGGCCGTGCAAGCAGCCCCGCTGCGCCTTCCAGGAGGCCCCCGACAGCACTGGGGTGCGGGATGCCCCCTCCGCCACGGCGCACTGCCACCTCCCCCACTGCCCCCTCCCTTCCTCCTCCTCCCCCTCAGACATAGAGGCAGGGCACAGCGCGGGGGATGCAGGCGGCACGGTAGCCGTACTCCAAGGTGGTGGCTCCTCCTCCTCCGCTTCCTCCTCTTCCTCAGGCTGTAATCACGAGTACGTTGACACCCCTGCGGAAGGTCGGGACTTGGAGGTAGCAGACACCCCCAGCATCAACCACCTGCCGTCCTCCATCCTGCTGAAGGTGAGTACGACGTGCCGGCTGCTGGGCTTCTCCGGCCAGCCGTCCTCCCGCAGGGTGCCTGACCTCATATGGCAGAAGGACGGGCACCTCCATCCCAAAGACTGCCGGTTCGAGTCCCGGGGGGCCCTGCTCTAACACCTTTGGGCGAGTTACTTAGCCTGAATTCCTCCAGCTGGTTATGTTTGCGAAACAGCTGTTTGGCTAAAAGGCGTGAGACGAACAACAAACGATTGCAGTAACTGCAGATGCTTTATTAGCCTCAGCCAAAGGTGAGTTTTGTTTGGGTTGGTGTCGTCGACTTGCTGGGCGATGCCGCTTTGGTACCCTCTCCCGGTCTGGTTCGGCCTTCCCCTTTTCCTTCATATGGTCGTGTCCATAGTTTGGTTCACTGAATAACTTTGTACAAGGACAATAAATGTAGAAAGTGCTGCTGACCATTATCCTGAAAAACAGAATGAACTCAGCACAGTGGTCAGTGGGGAACCTCTGCCCCGTGTGTGTCTGTGTCTGTGTGTGTGTGGAGTTTCCTCCTGTATACCAAAGGCATGCATGTAAGCTAATTGTTGTTTCTAAATTGCCAAAATCATCGCGTATATGAGTCTCGTTCTCTCTGCTGCATAGGATGAGCCCCAAGACCCCTGTGGCGTTTTAGGGGGACTGCTAATTACAATAAAAATATGGCACTTAACATGTCTTCCTCAGTATTTTTTCCATAACTTGCAGTATAAATGTGTAAAAGTGTAGAAAACAAGTGCTTTGGGGGGGGGGTGTTTGTTAAACTGCTAAGTGACAGCAAGACTGACAGTGTTTGTGTGTTGTTTTTGTGAAATTATGCGTGCTGTCTGGACACAAGATCCTGAACAGTTATCATTTGAAATCTGATATTTAGTGTGACTGAATTATTTGCATCATGTTTCGTAACAGTTTGAATGCCTGCTCGTATTCCTATACACTGCCATGTTGTCAGCAAAGGCATTCCTATCCTTAAGTCCCCACCACCTGAACACAATTTTTTGGTTTCAAAGGGATCTCTTCTCACTACTTTGGGTGTACTTGGACCTCATGAAGTTATATGTGTATAAACCACTGTAATTGCCCTCTTTTCAGACACACAGCCCTGTCTGTAGCAGGATTCCAATGGCCACATTGTTTCCCAGATCAGTTCCCAGTATGATCGCAGTTAAAGGAGCCTTTTCTTACCTTTGATCATTCCAAACCACTGCAGTGCTGGTTATTAATGCCAGATGCACTTCATATCTTTTTATATACGAAATGGCAAATGATGCACAATTATTGGGTTTTCAGTCTGGGCTCTCGGTATAAACCGGAGGAGTTTTGTCATGTCCGGCGTATGATATTCAAGTTCAAAGACATGGTTCAGTTTAGATGTGCATTTCAGTGGTTACGGAATGAATGTGTTTCGCTTAGTTTATTCTTGGGTAAAGGGGCAGGAAATTTGTGTTTGATTGCGTCAGACGGGTCGACGGCTGCATTTGGCCCTTGAGGATTGCCGTATCCCTGCCTCCTGAGGACTCGTCTCCAATTTTTCTGCAAATATCCGGCTGCTTGAAGATGTTTGTGGGGTGGCATGGTGGTGCAGTGGTTAGCACTGTCACGTCAGGCCTCTGAGTTCCATGTGTGGAGTTTGCATGTTCTGCCCGTGTTGTCGTAGGGTTTTCTGGTTTCCCCCTACAGTGCAGAAACATGCTGAGATTAATTGGAGTTACTATATTGCCCATAGGTGTGCAGCTGTGAGCGAAAGGTGCGTGAGTGTGCCCTGCAATGGGTTGGTGCCCCCTCCAGGGTTTGCTCCTGTAGCCTCGGGGATAGGCTCTGGACTCCCCGCGGCCCTGATTAGGATAAGTGGTTTTAAGAGATGGATGGATGGATGGGTGGCACTGGGGCCTGTTAAGGAAGGACCGCATGCAGATGTGTACATTTCATATTTAAAAATACTTAGCCTGGTTTTTTTTAAAGAGGTAAAAGTGGATTATCATGGTGCTTTTTTTATCCCACCTTTGTGTCCTGTGAGTATTACACACCGCCCTTTGTTGGGGGCTTGGGGGGGAAGGTCGACAGCTAATTTGGCAGCGGTTTTGCTTGTTTCCCATGGTGGCACTGCCCGGGCCGGACTGCAGCGGGATAAATATCCCCCTGGATCACAGGAACAACGAAGTGAGGCTGGATTTCAGGGTGGGAGTAGCGGGGGGCTTATCGACCAGGACCTGCCAGCCGCCGCTGCCTGGATGTGGGGGTGGGTGAGTGGAGCGTACGGCTTTTCCAGTCTCGCCGGCGGGGGCATGCTCGTCAGGGTGCCATCCCCCGCCTCAACCGGCTGCAAAAGCACGTCACACGGGGCTGCGATATTGGCAGCAGCCTATGGCGTCATCCCCTGAGGGGTATTGACTCCCATGGGCTTTACCTGGCCCTGGTGCCATGTCTTGTGTTAAGTTAGCGTTGGCGTTACTTAGCTCAATTATCCGGTGCCCTGGGAATTCTGGAATGGCGGACTGTAATTGGAATCTCTCCTCTGGGAAGGGGGGGTAGCAGGACGGCTGGAGAGTGCAGTGTAGAGTGTGGCCGCCCGCTTGTTCGGAAGTGGCTGCAGCAGCCTTCGTTTGGCCGTGAGTTTGCTGCTAATGCGCACAGTAAAAGCCGCCATGCTGTACAGATGGGCATCAGACTGCCGTGCCACGGCCGCGAAGCACCGACACCCGTACCTGGCTGCAGTGCCGCTGCTCCCCCCCTTCAGCTCTGTTCCCCCTCCTGCTCTCCAGGTCTTCTCCCATCTCTCCGTGAAGGAGCGCTGCCTGGGGGTCTCCCTGGTCTGCAGGTACTGGCGCGACCTCTGCTTAGACTTCCAGTTCTGGAAGCAGATTGACCTCAGCGGCTTCCAGCAGGTGAGTGGGGAAGCGGGACAGCCCTCGACTCTTCAAATTGCACCGTCCTGACGGAAAATATCCCCCACAGAGAGAAATGTGAGAAACGCCCACATGCAGGACTTCGTCTCAGAAGCTTTTACGATCTAATAGCTGATTAAAAAGCATTTTAAATTAAAAAAATATGATTAATAATAATAATAATAATGAAGAAGAAGAATTAAAGCAATAGGGATCCAGCACTGCTGGTGCTTGGACCCCTCATGATGGATAGATGGATGGATGGATGGGTAAGTATTTAGGCAGGTTAATAGCTGCGTAGCTGATATCGTGCTCCGCTTCCCTCCCTCTCTGGCAGGTGACCGATGACCTCCTGGTGAAGATCGCCTCCCGCAGGCAGAACGTGATGGAGCTCAACATCTCGGACTGCCGGAAGGTGCAGGACGGCGGCGTGCGCGCTCTGGCCCAGCACTGCCCGGGGCTGCTGCGCTACACGGCGTACCGCTGCAAGCAGCTGAGCGACGCCTCGCTCTCCGCCGTAGCCGCCCACTGTCCACTGCTGCAGAAGGTGCACGTGGGCAACCAGGACAAGCTGACGGACAGCGCGCTCAAGAAGGTCAGCTGCCGGCCCTGGACCCGACCCGGCTTTGTTACGCCCTATTTCACTTTTCCAATTATTTCTCTTTTCTTCTTTTTTATTATAAAAATGGTATCTGCCAAATAATCTGGGGCCTGGTGCCACGCGTTAAAGCCCCGGTTATGTATAACCTCCCACTGAGGGGATCTGCTCCAGGGTTTATAGTCGGGAGCCTCTTAGTACTTTAGCAGCTAGTTTGACCACAGGCAGGCCGCTCTACATATTGCAGTCTGCAGTATTCCCTGTGCTCTCCTTGAAAATAGGATTATAAGTCCAGTGTACACTGGAAGTCATCGCTTAAAGATCCTGGCCCACCTCCCACTCACCCCCTGGTTCTGATTGCATCAGCCTGGGTGTCCCCATTACGCCTCAGCAGTAATCATTTGTCTGAAAGTATCAGCAGCCATTAATGGGGGGGCGGCTGGGGGTTTCTGTCGAGCCTCGCTGTCGCTTGTGAGCGATACCACTCTCCTGATCCCCCCCCCAGCCCTGAGCGGCTCCTCGGCATAATTGGAACGCTCGAGATGAATGTTGTTGATAATTCCGAGTCAGTCACAGCGAACGGCGAGGCATATTTTGGGTTTTTATTTTAAATGCGATTATTTTGCTGATCATTTTATGGTAATTATTCGCTGCCTCGGGAGTTCCGGCGTGGCGGAACGTAATTGGCATTGGGGGGTGGGGTGGGGTAGGGGGTGGTTAGAGATTCACCTAGTTGGGTCGCAGCCGTCTTGACGCATGCCTGGCCCTCCTGTAATGCGACACAGTAGGCCGCAAAAAAAATGGGTGATAGATTGAGGGGAAGGAAGGTGATTATTTATGGAGCGTGAATGTTGCTGCTGCTTCCCCTGACGCAGGTTTTTGGGAGAGCGTGCAGGGTGTCTGTCCCTGCTGAGTGTCAGTGGGGGCCTGTGACCTCGGTGACCTCTGTGTCACGGCGACTGTCTCCCTCTCTGCCTGTGTGCCCAGCTGGGGGAGAGCTGCTCGCAGCTGCGGGACGTCCACCTGGGCCAGTGCTACGGCGTCAGCGACGACGGCATGGTGGCCCTGGCCGAGGGCTGCCCCAAGCTGCAGAAGATCTACATGCAGGAGAACAAGCTGGTACGTGGCCGCCCCCCCCCCCCCCCCCCCCCCCC